>JAOTAV010084240.1:0-12127 GCA_026546445.1 Cyclargus thomasi | reverse complement strand
CCATTCGTGCCGAAGCATGGCTCTCCCACGGCAATGAGCATCCGTATTATGTACTTGAGATCGGAAAATGTCTTATTAGTACGCGCCTCCGCCGGGGTTTGAACCTGCACCTTCTCGAGTGCGAACCATAGGTCTTACCCATTTACCCACTAGGCAACGGACGCTCAAACGAACTACAGTGTGCCACCCCTACGTAGATTTTCTATTACCTCTCACCAAACACCCGACCTTTCTGTACTTTTATTACGAACAATAACATAAAAAATATCGCGTTCTCAATGATATTAAGAAAAGTTACATTCACAAGGATTGCTACTTCTCGCATAAATGTTAGATTCGACCCTCCGTTTCGAGCGGGAGCCGCGCATTTTGCCGGCATAAAATACTATGTACATCAACTGTCGATAATATTAACGAGAATTTTCAAGGCGGCATGCTCAATCTGGCATCGGTTCAGTTCAGTCTGAGAGTGACGCAAGATTGATGGATGAAATGTTTATAATAAAAAAATTAAATATCAGTCCGTCAATCAACCAGTTAAACGATCATTCTACCGTCATTCCCGCCTAAACTGATAATCAGAATTGATGCCAAATTAAGCTTGTAACTTACAATTATAAAGACTAAATTGAAGATATAAGCGGAAAAAGCGCTTAACCTTCGAGTAAATACTCATTTTTTTCCATAAAGTTTTAATAAATCTTGTAATTTAGCGATTTCAATACCTAGCTCGTCTATCTACACATTAAATCCTCATTATTTAAATTTCAAATTATTTTTCCGGTCCTAATGGACGTTCCACTCCGTCCGAAAATCTGTCATCCATTAATGACTTCAATTATTATAATTTCAAAATTTTTGTATAGTTTTAGACTTTGATTTATTTTGTAAAGACGTTAACATACGTGATAAAAAATTCCGTACAATACTTTATAACATTATATATCTCTGCACACTACATGTCTTTATATTACAATACTGACAAGTACACTTTTGGGCATAAATTTCCCTAGTAATATCGACTCCATAAAAATCTCCCGTATACTGAGCTCCTGGGGTATACACTCCGTTTTAACCGTCAACTGACAACCACCCTAAGATGGCGGTCGTGGACAAGACCTCGCACGTCGTTAGTGTGGCCAGTAAAAATATTTGAAGTATAATATAAATTCATTGTTATAAATATTTAAGTTATATTAATTTTAATGCTCTAAAAGTAATAAAATGAACAACATATTATTCAAATCATAACATACGTATAGTGTAATGTTTCATGTTATAAGGAAAACTCAATAGGTTCTTGAGTAACCTAATGATATTAAACTAGGCG
Organism: Cyclargus thomasi; assembly: GCA_026546445.1. Classification (NCBI taxonomy): domain Eukaryota; kingdom Metazoa; phylum Arthropoda; class Insecta; order Lepidoptera; family Lycaenidae; genus Cyclargus; species Cyclargus thomasi. Next base: position 10,797 of record JAOTAV010084240.1, on the reverse strand, counting down.
CAAAAACTGATCTCTGACTTCACGTTGATTATACGTGTTGACGGTAGCTCACCACGTATTTACGTAAATAACCTAAGGTTACGTTGAATATGGCTAAGAAACCTTGTACTTCTGAGTTTTAGCTTTGTTCTAGCGTTAGATGCCACTGAAAGTTATTGTAAACTAGTTGGTGCCCGCAACTTCGCTGCGCAAAAATTTGTATACTACGCGGGATCCGTACACTTCCCCGGGATAAAAGTATCTTATGTGTTGCCCAGACCTAATAGATCTTAAACAAAAAAGAATTATTCATTCCTGAGATTAGCGCGTACAAACAGACATACAGACAAGTTTTTTTTTTGTCGATATGTGTTCTATTACTTATTGATTTTGTAAAAATATTAAATGTACAGACACTCCAATGTTACTGTTTTACTATATGTATAGATGTTTACAGGAAATGTAGTATTTTTTAAAAATACAATGAAAATATATATTTTCGGAAAAAACTCTCGGCTCAAAGCAACTCATACCAGGGGGATTAGCCAAGACCTAAATGTTTTCGCTTCTTTGTAGAATCACCAAAACAAAATGTTTGGAAATGAGATAAGGCGTAACGAACGGTTATGTCATTTCCAAACATTTTGTTTCGAGATTCTACAAAGAAGCGATAACGTTTAGATCTTGGCTAACCCCCCAGATTTTAACAAAATCGATTTTGACCGTAACAACTCGGCAAGCAAATAGACAGCCGCGGGAGAGCCATTGCTTCGGCTTGAATGGGCTTTCTCGACTGAAGAGATAGGCCCTACGATCAAATATTAATAAGATGCACAGATCCCTTCAAAATTAGATAAAATAATGGCACCAAGATTATCTGACACAAAACAACTTGAATGAAAATCAAGCGTATTGAAAAATAAAACTTAACTTAATGAGTTAAAGCTCACAATCGTACAAAAGTTAAAATCGCAGTCTTGGAGCAACTCGGAGCGGAATAGCGCTTAAGCGCGGTTTTGCCGGTGCCACTTCTTAGACGACAACTGGGAATAATTATTATATTTGATCGAAGGCTTACAAAAAACCGTTAGCGCTGAGTTTCTTCGAGTGAGTGAATTTACCGAAAGGAAAATTCTTTTCACCTTATTCTCTATCCCTGTTCGCTTTCTCTATTTCTGTAGCCTATCTATACTTATAATATAAAGCTAAAGAGTTTGTTTGTTTGGACGTACTAATCTCAGGAACTACTGGCCGGATATGAAAAAAAAATTGTGTTGGTTAGTCGATTTATCGAGGAAGGCTGTAGGCTGTATAACATCACGCTACGACAAATAGGAGCCGAGCAGTAATCTAAAATGTTGTAAAAATGGGATTAGTTTCACGGGCAACAACTAGTTCCTTTATAAAGAGGACGCAAGTTACAAGTGTCCATTGGCGAAAGATGTTGCTTTTCATCAGTTAACCTGTCTGCTAGTTTGGCTACTAAATTCAATGACAGACGGACAAACACTTTTGCTTTTACGATATTATAGTCTAGATATCCTAATTTCGCGTGATAACCTTGGAACTCCGTGGAGACTGCCGAGGAATGCGGTATTTTACGAAACGCACTTGTTTACTGACTAACACATCATATTATAAAACATTTATTATAATAAAAATTATGTATTATATAATATATAACTTAAATATGTGTAAAGTCATGGAGGAATTATACCTAGAGTAGTGGATCCCATACAAATCAGCGTGTCCGTAGTTTTTAGTTCACATCTGACCGATAGATGTCACCAAGGGTATCAAATGTGCCGTATCGAATGAAAATTTAATGATAAACGTGCCATCTAGTAGACTACGGTTAAAACTTGTTTCAAACTCTGATACACAAAAGTTATCCCCCGAAATTACTCCGCTAATAATTTTGCCGGGAATTGCATTTATGAAATTTTGCAGATCTGAGTTTTTGGTTCTTTAATAATTTTTATTGATATATTTTATACAATAATTATAATAAAATAACTTGCTATTTCAGCACAAAATGGCGCAAAAATCCTTTTTTTGCGCCATGTTGTGTTGAATATACAAGTTACTTTGTAAATTATAATGACGCCATCTACCAGTTGCAGCTTAAAATTGATGATCTTAGGGTTGGTTTTAAATTGTTTTTTTTAGAAAATCTTAATGATTAATATACGAGTGTTTATATAAAAATGCAGAAAAATGTTTTTTCACGTTTTAACGTTACTCCGTTTGATGTAAATGTATTATTATACTTTCGAATTTATCCAGCATCGTGACTAGCGCCATCTAGACCTAAGAGATTTTTTCCGTATACGAAATTTTGTATGGATCTGTAAGTCTATAAAATAATTGGTCTTAGCTAGTCTATGATAAAGCATGAAATATTTAATATATTTCCGTTGTCTCGTACCTGTAACACAAGTCCCTCGGGCACTTAGCACAGGGCCAGACTGACATGGCCTGAAGCGTCCGTAGATATTATTATTATTATTATGAATTCGAGTCTCGGCTATTTGCCGTATAAATGATTCAGGTACCTGATTCATGTTAAGAGTTATGATTGTGCTGTGGTAAAGATTATGACGAATTTGGAAAACGTCGAACTATAGAGCACGTGTCGATGACGATGGATTGTTTGTATTTGAATGTAACTATTTTTTATGCACATCCAGGGTTTTCAGAAGGCGGCTAGGTTTTTCGGTATTAGTCCGGTTGAAAAAATAATAATAGGGATAATTTTGGCAACTTCTTGATGCCACATTTGTCTGATTTCATCTGCTGGTAGAATGTATTTTTATATTTTCTCGTTGTGTTTCTGTTTTTGGAATGTTAGTGCTGTGAACGGAAATATCTATAAGATGAGTAGTTTTTTCAGGTTTTATTGTAAGTATATCAGGTTATTATATCAATTTTTATATCCATCCTTAGTAATAGACCAGATATGTATTATTATCTGGTCTATTACTAAGGATGGTGCGATCAGTGACAATATCTCGATCCCAGTATATTCTTACAGTGGTATTTTCGTGGATATTCCTATGTTTATATTTGTAGTACGGGGTGTGTGAATCAATGAGTTTGTATTATAATAATTATTAGTATATATTTATAATAATCGTTATTATTATTATTGCAGACAAAATGTTATGTGCCCTTATTGCGTTTGTCCACTGCACGCCGTCACCGTCAACGAGACTCTTTCAGGCCGATAAAATGCCACTGTATGACATAAACTTTAAGCGTCATTTTGCTCTACGCTACTACAGAACAGCGTGCAGCGTCAACGTGAGCGCTAGACCAAATGTCGGTACAAAATGAAACCTATAGCCAAGATCATAGAGTGGCATTTGTCGTTCCAAAATAATCTCGTTTACGTTGACTGCGTGCGGTGTACAAACGGCCCAAGTGTCATAGGTGTATAGAAAATAATAATCCTCTTATATGTTAGAACTCAGTAGGTTTCAACACCTAGATTTTTTTTTCTGATTTTGATGGTTTTGGTGGAAATGATTTTTTTAATATAACTTGGTGTGAGGTGTGGATAGGTTAGGTTAGTTGACGTTAGCGTGTGACTAGAATCTGGGGGTAATTTATATTTTATGTCTTAGGTATCAAGTATATATAAAACTTTTGTGTCTTTGAAACTTAACTAGAGTTCTTAGTGCAGTAAAATTGATATATTGTAAAGAGTCACTCGTATAGCACGACTACATACAGATAAAAATATAATCGAATATCAAGTTTACTGTTAATTGATATTGAGAAAAATAGATCGACGAGAAGCCACCAAAATTAGTAATTGCTTATTTCTACATATTTTTTTTCTAGGACAATAATTATTTTAAATAATAGTTACAGAGCCTTAATAAAGTCAGTATATTTAATTTTTAAATCAAAAATTAAAACCATATCTTAAGAAAAAAGCATAGTTTTCATTTCTCCCTTGCCGCGTAAAATAACAGTTTAGGAAATTCATCCAAATATTTTGAATTACTACTTTGACTAAAGATTCAATGTCTTTTGATAAGACACGCCTACACACAAATATTTCATGCATGCCAAGCATGGCTTTTCTCCTTTTTTTTAGGTCGGTTAAAAAATGAAATTCGTAGAAGTTGCACTACGCGTAGCCCCGGCGTAGCGCTGCTACGAAGTTGTCAATGTTACCGTAGCAATGCTACGAAACTGTAGCTATCTTTTCAATACTAGGCGGTTATGGACCTACACTTATTATTATAGGTTCAATATGATTGAAATACGCTTTGAATTCAAACAATCAATTAAATTACACAATAATACGAACTGCGCGATGTTATGACGTTCAGCCGGAGAATAGTATTGATCCCGCGTGTTCCTCATTGATACTAAATATATTGAGACAGACCGAAAAATATTGCGCAATATTGACCCTACACGATGCAATATAAAAATATATTGTGCAATAAAAATTAAACTAGCTCAAATTTTTTTCAATCATTTTAAATACTAATAACCAATAATAACTCTGAACGATCAATTATATTGTACAATCAGAAATGTTGAAACAGATCGTGGATCTAAGTAATTTGGTCGGGTTATGCCAAACAGGCGACGGATCACGACTTATACGGAATTCACATATACCGACCAAATAACGTAGGTCCCTCAACTGGCTCTCTTACAATTTCACCCTTTATACTAAATATATTATATTGTATAAAATACGTGATATTGCGCAATAAAAATGATCGTATAGCGGCCACCATACATCTCTCTTAGGATTTTATTCGCAAGTAAACTAACGGAAAAAATCGCGTGAATAAAAAACGCAGCGTGGACACTCCTAGTACCCAAGATACAGGATGCAAATTTTTCAAGCTTGATCCTCGTTGACAAAGCTAGCTTCATTACTAAGCTAGCAAACTCGTAATCGCGCCCGATCATGCCAGAAGTGTGCTAGCTTACTGGCACGAACTTGCTATCCTAGTTAAAAGACTAGCCTCGTATATCACAGCAATATTAATTAAAATACATTACATATGACGACCTCTGTGGCTCAGTTGGTAAGCGCGTCGGTAGCTTAAGCCGGGGGTCGCGGGTTCGAGTCCCGCCGACGGAGCAAGTTTTTCAATATTCCTGGGTCTTGGATGTGTATTAAATATGTGTATTATTTAATAAAAATCTTAAATATGTGTATACCATAAAAATATTAAATATATTTCCGTTGTCTGGTACCTGTAACACAAGTACCTCGGGTACTTAGCACAGGGCCAGACTGACGTAGTGTGAAGCGTCCATAAATAGATATTATACATTAGTAAGTCTAAAACTTAAACAACAGTAACTCATCTAGGGCAAGAAGCATACAACTAATTAATAAAATATCAGGCCTCGAGTTTCTAGTTCGCATAAATTCCGGGAAATCCCGGTTCCGCATGCCGAGAACCCGAGAATCCCGCGGGATATCCCGGTATCATGTCTCGGGAAGTTAACGAGTTTCGTAACGATCTCGACTTCGCGCTTCATCGATTCGGGACTGTAAACAAAACTACTTTGACGTGTAGGATGATTGCTTTGCTCGTAAAAATCAAGCTTTTAACGCGTTAACTGTACCTCTTTTTGCATTCCGGCATTGCATTGAAAGTATATTGTTTTATTTAAATAGCTTTTACTCGCTCGTGGTCTGAACTTTGTATGTCCTTAGAAGCATTTAATCAGAATCCTACCTATTTTTAAAGTCTGCAAAGCGACTTAGATCATGGATGGCAAACTTCGACAAAATCCGTTCAGTAGTTTTACTGTCATTGACGCTTAATTACGTCTCTAGCCCTTAATATATAACTAACTGTTGCCCGCGACTCCGTCTGCGTGGAGACAAACAAAAATGAATGCTATGAATCAAAGATAGCGCTGTTTTTTGAAAAATGAAATTTTCCCGAATTTTCTTTGCTATTAATGCAAGACCGAGGAATATGTATACATACTTTTGTGCCGGAAAAATGTATGGTTCCCACGCGATAAACGAATTTTGACGCAACGGAGTTGCGGGTGTTGTGTACTTTGTAATATTTTATAAAGTTACTAGTGAAATCCACAGAAAGTCTAGAACATATAGCTACTAAGCTTAAGTTAAAAGGGGCTTAGCCCTCCCCAAAAAAATGGGTCTGGATGTGTGCAGGCTAACAACACACATTTTCATTTATATTATTAAGATTTAGGTATAATAATAACTCCCACACCGGTTTCGGTGACGGTGGTCGGTTTCATAGATGTGTTGCCTAGACTTAATAGCTATTAAATAAAAAAAAATTATTCGAATTCGTTCAGTAGTCCCAGAGATTAGCGCGTACAAACAGATAAACAGACAACTTTTTTGTCGATTTGTGTTCTATTACTGTTCCTAAGCCCCCCCCCAAATGATAAGTTTTTAAAATTATTCTTTTTTAAGATATTTAGGGGGCAAACGAGCAGACGGGTTACCTGATGGAAAGCAAACGCCGTCGCCCATGGACACTCGCAACATTCTGAATCGCAGGTGCGTTGCCCGCCATTTTTGAGGGAATAGGGACAGGAGATTAGGAAAGTTGGGCCACCGGTAAACTCACTCAATGAACGAAACACAGCTCAACGCCGTTTCACGTCAGTTTTCCTGTGAGTAGCCGTGGTAACACTACTGTCGAGCCGGCCCATTCGTGCCGAAGCATGGCTCTCCCACAGACTGTAAATCCCGTAGCTCGTATAATCAATAAAAGAGGTTTACATAAGAGCACGTTGTGGCTGGCAAGCCGCCCGCCCGCCCGCGCCGCCCACTGACTCATATCGCCAGAATCACACTAACTCGAAACTGGAACCGACACGTGGACTAGTGCTTGTAAACAACACGATTTCGCATCTTTAATCATAAAAAGACGTAACTCGAAATCACCCATTGTAGGAAATTGTAATTATAGCTGTCTACCTTTAAATGCAATTTCCGATAACGGTTACGTTTGAGTTGCTGCTTTTTATAATGAAAGAGTAGTATAGTGGGCCTTGGTTCGCACTCGAGAGGGTACAGGTTCGAACCCCGGTGGAGGCGTGTACTAATGAATCGATTTCAAGTACATAATGCGGTTGCTTGCTGCTTGCTTCGGCACGAATGGGCCGGCTCGACCGAAGTGATACCACGGCCTCACAGACTGAACTGGCGTGAAACGGCGGTGTGCTGTGTTTCGTTCAGTGAGTGAGTTTACCGGTTGCCAAACTTCCCTAATCCCTATCCCCATTCCCTATCCCCTCATAAAGGACGGCAACGCACTTGCGATTCTTCGGATGTTACGAGTGTCCATGGGCGACGGCAGTTGGCAGACGGCATCAGGTAATCCGTCTGCTCGCTTACCCACTAAACATCATTAAAAAAGTTATTCATGTACTCCTTCTTTGGGAACATGATTTCCAAGACCCTATTTTTTTGACTATCGATTAAAACAGATGATTCAAAATTGGGTCCACAAATGCACACAAAAGTTATACATGTAAGAAAATGTGTTTATTAATTTTTCCTTTCTTTATGACTAAATAAAGCTACAAGTTGTCTTGATTCTTGACATAAACTTTGCTGAAAGTACGGAGAGTAATATAGGCTAGAAGATTCTGGAATTTCACGCGAGCAAAGCTGCAAGTTACATCTAGTTATAAAATTAAATTAGCACCTCAACAGAACTTGATATTTTACTATCAATATTAACAATGTTGAATGTCCCTGCATTTCTATTTTCTTTGGAGCCAGAGCAATATCTTTAGAGTCCAATGTCTCCGCTTGAGCTGTGGAAACTTAGTATTTTCTTTCTTCAATTCTTCATTTTATTTTTCTAAGCGTTTAAAGTTATATTTTAAGTTATTTAAAGCTTTCGTACCAATTTAAATTCACGCAATTAAAAGTTGCTGTGTATTTAGTCGGATTCATATTAACATCAATCATTCAATAGTTAATATTAATATCTAAATATGAAGAACCGAATGTGTAGTTCGTAAATAGTAGAATTTTATTTTAAAGTGGAAATCTTTATAAATAAAGTAATTCTTCTAAACGATGGGGACTACTTTGATAATTTTTTATGTGTCTTGAATGTTCATTCGTTAAAGAGGACTCGAGAATAGTTTAGATACACAAACATCCCTATATAATTAGACAAAAAATATGATTAATATAATGAGCTGGGGTAAAACAAAAATCATAATTTTTGTATCCGTTTTACGCCAGTTTTCTGTGAGACCGTTGTATCACTCCGGTCGAGCCGGCCCACTCGTGCATGGCTATCCCACGGCAATGAGCATTATCCGTATTAAGACCAAATGTCACGTAGGTCCGTCAACCTGATCTGTTTCAATTTCCGCCTTTGTACAATCAGAGAAGTTGAAACACATACAGATCGTGGATCTAAGTAATTTGGGCTTATTATGTCAAGCCCAGCCGACAGATCAAGACTGAAATGGAATTGACATATTCCGACCAAATGTAGAGGTCCGTTCACCGGCTCTGTCTCAATTTCCCCCATTATACGTTCACTCTCCATACTAGAAATACTTGTTATATAAAACGTTGACATCACATTATAATAAAAATACACTCATGAAATGAAACGCTTGGAATACAGAATTATAAACAAAAACTGTAGCTAGTCCTAAGCAAAACAAGTTTTAATATATTCTGACAGCAAGGGAGCCCTGCGATGTAAATTTATTAGTGTGTTTACGCTTCAGTAACTTAAATAGCTTTTGTTTGTGGCTTCGCTCGCATTAAAAGACATATTTTCATACAAAATTTCATCAACTAAATAAAATATTGGATGAAAGTTGTGTAAAGCATTTAACAAAATCCTTTCTAAGCCTTCCTGCATACCGAATTTTAGTCGGATTCGTTCGGTGGTCTCGGTTATGAGTTGATAGTCTCCCTTTGAGCTTTATATATTCAGAATATAAACGGACTATAATAAATACTAGAGGTCGCCCTGTGGTCGAAATTCGATCTTAAATATTAAAATCCATCGTGTCCTCTACACGCTATAAAACTATGTAATCTATTCTTAAAAACAATCACAGTCGTCAATTTGTCACAAAAAAATGATGCTTTTACGTCTATGCGTCTTTCGTAAAAAGGGTTCAAAGTTTTTCAAATTGTATAATGTATACATTATGTTCTAAAATCTAACTAGATATAGCGTCTAACAGCCTATGTTCCTTCTTAGTATTATTATATTTTTATTTCTAAATATAAAAGCGGTTTTAATCTGATAACAAAAAGAAACGTGACCACTCCAAGGAGATTGTGGAAAAATTAGGGAAAAAATTATCGGCAATATGTACACGGTGAAGGTATTCGCTTCGCAATATTTGAAGTATCCCCAGTTTCTTAATAATATAAGATTTCCGTGTACAAGTAAGCAGATTTCATGATAATAACATTTAATTATTTACAAAGGATATTATATTTAAACGGAAACCTTAATTTATTTTCGGAATAAAAAGTATCATAATTATTATGTACTTACCAGGGCTCAAAGTATCCTGTGCCAATCAACAAAACCAGGTCAGAGGTTTGGGCGTGAGAAGGTTACAGACAGACAGACATACACCCTTTGCATTTATAACATTAGTATGAGAGTATAGAAATATGGATGACAAATGTCTATATGCGTGTTTAATAAGTTACCCTGCACAGTAGGTAGGATATACAAGGTTTCAAGCTAGTATAGCTTTAGTTGGTAAGCTAGCAATCTAGTTTGTCTGGCTTCGTAAAGTCAGTACTAACTCCATTTATTACCAGTTTACTAACTTACAAATGAAGCTAGTTTTGTTGAAATCGTTAATAAAAGCTTGAGAGCCATATATCTTACTGATTTATTCATAGATATGTGAAGTTTGATTTGTTATTCTACTCTAATGCACTTAAGACTAGTCTATTATCTGTGTACACATATGGTGCCTTGATTAAGGCTAATTAGCCCTGGTTCTTTAATTGTTTTTAGGCGGGACAAAAACTGAGATATGTCACCCCGACGTATATATTTATTTTTTCAACTTCATAATGTCAGCTATAAGGTATTCACTAAGACAGAGACCTTCCGAAAATGATGCACCATTTATTTAATAACATATTTGGTACCCTTTTCACTTGCCGCCCCGGGGCACGGGCCTCGGCTTGCCCCCCCTTAGATCCGGGGCTGCTAGTCGTACTAGTACAAAACACGAAATAATCAGGTTATTAGGTCTGTAGGGCACGGTATGGTGTTACAAAGTTTGTGCTTGGCCGCCCGCCAGCACCCCTCATAAGAACCCTACAGTTTGGAGGTATGTTGGTTTCACAATGACTTTGTTGTTTTTTACAGATTGTATTGCTGAGCGCCCGTGGCTTAGTGGGAATACTTTTGGTTCGCCTGGTTCGTCTCGAGACGGTTCCAGGTTGGAACCCGGGTGGATGTGTGTCCTAATGAGACATTCTCTGATCTCAAGTACATAATACGAATGTCACTACGGTGAATAGTCTATGGTGCTACATGGACGGTCTCAGACGTTTCCTCCTCAATCCTCTGGACTAGGCCGACGATTTTGTGAAAATGCTGCTTGAAAGCGCAACCATACGGTCTTGTATCCTGTCAACTATGTAATATAATAATATATAATAATATAATATATGTATGGACTCTTCACACCACGTCAATCTGGCCCCGTGCTAAGTACCTGAAGGACTTGTGTGACGGGTACAAGACAACGGAAATATATTTAATACTTTTATACTATACACATATTTAAATTTTTTATTATATAATACACATATTTAAT
>JAOTAV010084229.1:0-12128 GCA_026546445.1 Cyclargus thomasi | reverse complement strand
AATATATGTATAAGTATAAGATAACAAAACCTTATTAAAATATTAAACGAAATTTAATATTTTAATAAATTTTGTTTTGTAATATTATTTCAAGAATTTAAAAATTGATTTAAATAAACAATTTGTAACAAATTGTAATATGATTCTGTTTTGTTAAAATAATGAATAAATAAAAAGGTGATTTATTACATTTTCAACTATATTTTTTTACATTGAATATTATGTGTAAAAGATCTTATAGAATAACTAATCACTTTTTTTTACTAACTTTTGCCCGCCGCTTCGCCCGCGTGTGTATAAACACGAATATTTGGGTAGCATGATGTTTTTCCAAGACCAAAAGCCTTTGTTACTCCCCATTCAATTAAGTTAGTTGTATGTTATTATATATCTATACGACTGGTTGCTTTTTTAGGGCATAAAGGAAGAACTAACCAAGGGTGGATCCCTCAGGATGGGATCCAGATATTCATGACCTAGGTGGATATGAATATCTCGATTGATTAAAATTGCATCTATAGGACCATTTTCACGAATGGGCCGGCTTGACCGGAGTGATACAACAGCCTCACAGAAAACTGGCGTAAAACGGTGTTGTGCTGTGTTTCGTTCAGTGAGAGAGTTTACCGGTGGCTCAACTTCCCTAGTCCTCCTATCCCTATTCCCTCATAAAGACCGGCAACGCACTTGCGACTCTTCGGAGTTTAGGACTGTTCACAGTCGGACATTTTTGTATTCTGACATTTCGAATTTTGAAAATTAATCTCATAATTTGAAATATTGATGTAGTTTAAATTTTAGGTGGAAAATTGATAATAACGTTTTGTGACTTGACCAAGAGTATGTGACCCCCTAAGATGCTAAAGCTCGATCCGCCCTTAAGACAAGCAAACACACTTTCTCATTTGAAGACATAAGTGGAAAAAAGGGGTAACATGTGTTTTTTTACAATCGAAAGTTGTTACCCCTATTGTCATTATCTAGCTAGTGTGTTTAGCTACACATAAAATCCACTTTAATTTGAAATCATTTTTATGGTCCTAAAGCGTCCATTTACCCAAAAATCCGAGAGCTTTTTAAATGCTAGTTACCTGCTTCATCTACTTATGTCTTCATTTATATAATTAACACTAGTTCACCCCGCAGACGTTGTCCTGTCGAGCTATTTTGTGAATCTAAACCATTCTCAGATTCCCTTGAACACACACAAAAAATTTCATCAAAGTCGGTCCAGCCGTTTAAGAAAAGTTCAGTGACATACACACTCACAGAAGAATTTTATATATAAAGATGGATATGGAACACAAGGGGCGATATACATCGAAATAATACATAAACAACAATTCGGAGAACACTTTGCATTCTAGATAATATTGATCAAGACAGCAAGGAAAATAACACAGCACTTGACTCAAAGTAATCTAGTCTCATTGAAAGTAATTTGAACCTTAATTCCTTACGAAATGGTATGTTTTCCTGTGGTCATTTAAATTGTTTATAATAAACAATGCCTGCCCTTGCTCTGGCAAAGGCCGTGTCGATCTTCAACGACATAATGACAAACTAGCCTTTGCCCGCGGCTTGGCGCGCGAAGAAGTTGAAAAACGCGTAAAAATAAGATTTATCTGGAATTACGATGTTTTCTCAAGACCGAAACTAATGCACAGTAACATTCAGGCATGTTACTGTTTATCCTTTCAAGTAACTATATGCCAAAAATCAAATCGATTAGTTGTTTTTTTTTTTGGGCGTGAAGGAACGATAAAGAAACATTCAAACACACTTTTCCATTTATACCTAATAATATACACAAGCTGTGAAAACTTTGAGTAAGTGAGTTGACCGAGAGACCCAATTCTCTCATTTATTATTTCCACATCTGGCCTTCTGGGGGTCTGTCCGTCTGTCTGTCTTCAGGTTGTAGTATCTCAAGAACTGAAGCTATGGCTAGAGAGTTGAAAATTTCAAAGATTGTGTATATTTTAGTTTTTGTTGCCGCAAAAAAAATTAAGCTGTAAACATAGAATAAATTAAATACTTAAAGGTCCCATATGTATACATACAAGAGTATTTTTTTTCAGTTTTATTATAATAATAATGCCATTATATAAAGAAAAATCTACTCAGTTGTCTTCGTGCTCTAATAATTTGAAATTAACAATTCCTATTTTATTCCTTATGTTGGTTTTCTATAATATTGGTTCGAAAAAGCAGTTAATTTTTGCCAATTTTTTAGCTTTGTAGAATGTGACCATGCGCGTTTACCCCAATAATTAAGAAATTTATGAATATTCGCAATATAAAGAATGCTTTAAGTGATTTGATGGATCTATACATTGAATGTTTACGGAGGAAAAATAATATAAATTAAAATTATATTTTAGTTATTGCCAAGGCATGGTATAACCATTGTTTTTTCTTCAAGTACGTAACGCTACAACATTTAATAATTAGGCTCATTTAATACGGAATTCCCACCGTTATCAAACAATTAACTAATTAGAGACCATTCATAAAGTACGTCACACAAATTTCATTCATTGTTCCATACTTTTCATTGTTAATTTCCATAATATATATAAGTAAAATATATAATTTTTCTGTGTATGTTGTTACCTTTTTACTGAACTCCTCCTTAGCAACTTGACCGATTTTGATGTATTTTTTGTGTGTGTGCTAGGAGAATTGATATTGGTTTAGGTTCAGAAATTAAGAGCGGCAGGGCAACGTCTGCCGCTAGTGAAATATAAATACGAAAATGTGTTTGTTTGTTTGTCTTTCCTTCACAATTTGACAAAGCATTAAGCAACCTATCAACAACTCATTGGGATAGACTCACTTGCAAGATAGTAACCTTAGAGGCTACTCTTGTAATACATAGGTCATAGCGTTTTGAAAGGATGCATACAAGAATATTCGTATTTTTTGTCATTTTCAAATTCCACGTGAGTGAAGCCGCGGGCAAAAGCCAGTGATTTATACATTCCTCTTCTCCTTATCACATGTCATATGTAGAGAGTTGAGTAGACTCGTAGTTTTACATTTATAAATATTAAAACCACTTTTTTTGCATATTTCACAATTCCCTTTATTTATTTTAAAATGTGACGTCACAGAACTTACGACCCCGTTTCATATCACACTTTGTCCACCCCCACCCCTTTACGATAGACATACTTTATGGATGACCCCTTATTGTACTTTCCGTACAAACGATTAATCGTGTACCTTATTTTAACGATTCTTAAAATATTTAACGTCATTAAGAACAATTTACAAAGTACGGACGGAAAAACCCTGGCGCTTGCTTGATAGAACTAAAAAAAAACAGCTTAGTTGATGACTCACTATCGCGCTCAGAAACGAATCTATATATTAATACGCGAGCGGAAACTTTGTACCCGTTTTAACGGAAGACGCGAAGATGTAAAAGCATGGAATTATACCTAGTTGTTGTTGTTATGGAGAATGAACTTGGAGTACCAATATTATTTAAAAAAAAATATGCTTCTATATCACATATTTTTAATTAACAAAACGCTTCGCACACTACATCACGCAGACTATAATATTTTGACGTGACACGATAATCATACACGAAATATTCTATTGTTTATGTTAAAATTTAATGGCCTGGTAACGAGAATTGGAAATAAAAACCTTTTTTTTATATTTACACGATGTTTTGGTCTAATTTCCACATGGCGACCTTTAGTAATAATAATTGCTTAACTGCAATTAAATGAATACATAATTAACATTAGCCCTGTAACGTGTACGGAAAAAATCGGACGGTCTCACTATACACAGTGTCTTAAATCGATAGTTGGCCAGGCTGCCTGTTTCCATAAATTGGAAGATTAGCTAACCAGACTAGTTATTTTTCATACCTTAAGGTAAAGATCATCATTTTCCTGTACGTCATTATCAGTCAAAGTCTTTATTAAGGCGAACCAGGCGCAACTTTCCTGTACATATATCTCAGATCCTTTTCCCTCTTCCTTTGTTTTTTAAGTTAACAATGTGCTTGCAACTCTTCTAATGTTACAAGCTTTGGTTCCCACTCGAGAGGGTGCAGGTTCGAGCCCCGGTGGAGGCGTGTACCGATGAGACATTTTCCGATCTCAAGTACATGATACGGATGCTCATTGCTATGCAAGAGCCATGTATCGGCTCGAATGGGCCGGCTCGGCTGGAGTTAAACCACGGCCTCGTAGAAAACTGGCGTGAAACGGCGTTGTGCTGTGTTTCGTTCAGTAAATGAGTTTACCGGTTGCCCAACTTCCCTAATCATCTACTTCTATTCCCTATTCCCTCATAAAAGTCGGCGTTGTGTGCGTTACTTGGAACATGGGCGACGGGAGTTGCTTTCCATCAGGTAACCCGTCTGCTCGCTTGCCCCCTAAAGTTATTATAAAAAAAGCGGACGACGGCATTCATCAGTTGACCCATCTCATCAAGGTGACGAGGATGGTAAATTACAATAATATTGCTCATATTGAGCTATATTTTTTGATTGAGGTAATTTTTTTCGATTGAGCTACATTTTTCCTCATTGTTGTACCCAGTACCGTTGAGCCATCGTTTTCTTCCTGAGTTTAAATCATAATATGACTCAATTTGTCGTTTACCTTATGATGAAAAAGGACCTCGCACACTTGAGGAAGTCCTTGCCATCAAAAGCATGTATGTAAGGTTATGTTTATATTCCTAGGAACGGAAAAAAATTATACCCTATGTCCGTCTTCAAATCCTAATCTATTTTAACACAATCTTTTACAATATATCTGTGTAGCTGTTTTTAAGTTACGATTATGTAAATATCACGACTTTATTTTATATTTGCTGGGTGGATGTAGTTATGCTCAGCGAGCACGGTGGTCGAAAAGGAACAGTGGGCAAAAAAATTGACACTTTTGTAATGACGGGGACATCTGAGATCGCTACGTCGTCTCGTGACTACGTTTTCTCCGCCGTATTTTGACATCAGTGACCCTTATTGTATTAATACGGTTGACTGACGATACCCTTTTAATGACAGCTCTTTACTGAGGAGATTTGAAGCGCCCCGCCCGGGCAGGAAAAGAACTAAATCTGGGGGTTATTATGACCTCTTATTCCCAGCCAAGTTCCAGCCAGTCAGCAGTTACGTGACAATAAATACGTGACGAAGTTTAAAATCCATTCATAGACAACAAAATTAATATTAATTCAGTCAGAATAATAAGACGTTGTAATACGAAAAAAACAAGGCAATTGTTGGCCGTATACAGAATTACCTAGAACCATGCAGGTTTCGTATATGGTCGTAATAGCCCCCCTGAGGTAATTTGCAAATTGCTGATTAATCATAAATGAAAACAAAGACCTTCGGTTCGCACTCAAGAGGGTGGAGGTTTGAACCCCCAAGTACACAATACGGATGCTCATTAACGTGAGAGAGCTATGCCTCGGCACGGATGGCGTAAAACGGTGTTGTGCTGTATGCCCAACTTCTCTTCTATTCGACCTAAGGTCGGCAACGTACTTGCGACTCTTCAGATGTCACGATTGTCCATTGGTGGCTTTCCATCAGGTAACCCGTCTACTCACTTCACCCTTAGTATCATAAAAAAACCTTCAATAGTGCTGCAAATTTTCGATAAAACTTATATCAATTTCTATGATATAACTGTGTGAAGGTAAGTAAAAAATAATATTAAATAAATGCAGATGTAATATTATTTTCAAACTGAATCTTACCTACTTTACCCCGTCTACGATCGCATCATAACATTTTAATTGAGCTGCAAAATATATTCTTATCGATATATATTATCTTATTGTCCCATCTTTAGCGTTAGTTCCTTTCCCGCTCACCACTATCATCGGCCAAAATGGCGCAAATCAAATAACCTTTTCATGGTTAGGCTTGTCGTCATAGACCGTGTTTGACACCGAGCGATGTTCCTCTATCCGTATCCGCGGATATATTTTTTTTAAATGCATTACATCCCTAATACAGTTATTATGTACAATGATCTGCAATTTCTTAATATTCCATTTTTTACTATCATGACCAACAGTTTTCATGCACTACAGACGGCCAAAGAAAATGTACATATGGACGATTAACATAACCTTCTTTGTTAACCGACATTTACCCCATGTGCGTAGTCGGATAAAAATGTTATTAATGTGACTAAAAATAATATTATATATCCAGTACTGTGTTAGCTACAACAAAAAAACTTGGCTGATTTATTTACTTCCATCAAACCAGTCTGTCGATCGTGATTTCTAGAACAATTTATTTTTTGTCCAAATAATCCACCTATTTTCAAGTTTGGAACTTGATTGCTTCTTTTTTTTAATACCAGACATATTAGGCTTAAGCGGAAAACAAACCGATCGGACGCTACAACGCTACAAAAAGTCGTCGTGTGCTTTAGAAGTGCAGTTAGCAATGTATACTACACATTTTTATGGTGTTTTGGCGCACCATACATGATGGGCCAAAACACCATAAAAACCATGTGCTAGCGACACATTAACAGTGGCAACCAATCACGAAAACCCTCGTCTTTTCGCTTAAGATTGGCGGTATGGTTCATTAACCCTCTTTCTATTCAACAACGAAAATCGCATTTTGTGTGTGGAAGTGACAAATTCTTTGACAGACTTAATGAACCATACCGCCAACCTTGAGCGAATGATCTCAGGAAGTCCGCGGGACATCAATAATTTTTCTAGAATATTTCTATCTACCTATACATTACAATTTTGAATTACTAACATTCATGTGAACGTGACCAATTTACATAATGCTTAAACCATTATTTGCATGCACTTTTTGCGTTATTCTAGACTATAAATATTCTTAGCCATTCTAATATGGAGAACCGCAAAAAATAGCTGTAAAACTTGCAAAAAGGTGAAACTTAGTAAAAACTAACTAGTGGGGTTATCAATTTTATTTTGGTATGTACTTTGATAAATTTTGTGTTTCGGTGGGCGTTTTGATAGTTACCTAATGAGTTAGAAAAGTATAGAAATAATGTGTTTGTAAAAAGTATATTATTTGTTATAGCAAAGAGTGAAGATTTTGTTTAATAATATGTTTTTCATTATAGCTTGACCTTTAGAGCGTCCATGGCCTAATGGGTTTAAACCTTTAAACCTTTGGTTTGCACTCGAGAGGGTGCAGGTTCGAGCCCCGGTGGAGGCGTGTACCAATGAGACATTTTTCGATCTCAAGTACATAATACGGATGCTCGTAGCCGTGGGAGAGTCATGCTTTGGCACCAATGGGCCGGCTCGACCGGAGTGATACCACGGCCTCACAGAAAACTGGCGTGAAACGGCGATGTGCTGTGTTTCGTTCAGTGAGTGAGTTTACCGGTAGCCCAACTTCCCTAATCCCTTATCCCTATACCCATTCCCTATTCCCTCATAGAGGCCGGCAATGCACTTGCGACTCTTCGGATATTGCGAGTGTCCGTGGGCGACGCCAGTTGCTTTCCATCAGGTAACTCGTCTGCTCGCTTGCCCCCTAAATATCATACAAAAGATCACAAGCGCTATACCTCGGCTTGGGTATGGGCCTGGCGCGGCGGGGAGCGTTACCATGGTTACCAGCTGCTCTGTCAGTTTGCCGTCAACGATAACGACGGTAGTATACTTACCCGTCCCCCGCCCCGTTCCACGTTCCCCCGGTGCCGTACCTGGCGGTACAGAGGTTGTGGTCAAGCTTTACCATAAGTTTTAAATATCCCCATTGAATGTTCCATTAGTATATATTTTATAACACAACTTAAAGCGTGGTGGGTCGCATTGTAACTTTTGGCTAGCTAACATATCGACGGTTAAGAACCAAATACTATATTTTTTTCGATTACTGGTTTTTTGTTCTACTAACAAAATTTTGCTGATGAAAACTGATAACAGTTGTCAAAGAAATAAAATATCGATAACGTATTACTTTATGTTAACGAACACTTTATGTTGCTGGTGTTAGCGACTAACTACATTATGGAAACAATTGCTATTTTCGTTAGGGATATATAACCGGGATTCCGGAACAAAAAATTAAAACAATTTATTAAATTTATAACGACATTATAGAGATTATGTTCTAAAATAAGGCGGTTTTTTACATCAAATCAAGTTTTTATATTTTGTTATAATTAACTGCTAAATACATTGCTACCTTGAAAATGTTTGGCTATATTAAAATAATAACTGCTAACTACACGAAAAATTCGAAAAAAAAACGGAAAATTGTGAATTTCAAAAAATTAAAATTCTAATTTAAAAAAAAAGTCGTTATCAGTACTCGAGTATAATCTTTTACGACAAAATGCGTGTATAAATAAAAAGTTTTCTATATTGAAATGATTTTCCATTGATTATAAATGCCTGCTAAATACATTGCTACCGTAACAATTTTAGCCTATATGTAAAACAATAGCTGCTGTCTACACTACATACCTTTTCTCTTTATAGTAATAATGTGTAGTATTTTATAAGAATATTGCGTGTATAAATAATCCATAACTATAATATTAAATTTATATTAAGTTTTTTTGTAAAATTGAGACTTTGTAGATAGCAGTATTTTGTTCTTAACCGTCGATATAATTATTGAATGTCTTTTATTATTATGTAATGAAAAGTTATTCCTCAGCTTTTCATATCAAATATCAAAATATTGACCAAATCGAATTATTCTATTGTAATTTGTTACCTGTATTTGTCTTAGAAAATGTTTTATAGTTTATATTGCCAAACTTATTCTACAGGCGTACATTGTACTCTTTAAGTGTAAAATTTTAAGGGTGTGGGGCTCCGTTAAACTTACTCGCTTTGGTGCGATCACATCACAAGTAAACGATATAGTACTATAAGTTGAACCTAGATTTATTTTTACTGGTAACATTGTTCCGACAGTCTTTTGTTTTCGGTTAAAATTTGACTACAATTGGATTTTATATTAATTTTGATACTTGATCTATCGATGATTCTAATTCTAATTCTAAAATATGTACGAAAAGGGCATAAAACAAGATATGAGAATTTCACCCCCCATCGAGTATTCGAAGTCTGATTTTGACTATAGCAAATAAATTATACTTCGAATTACATACAATTATCTTTCATTTGTAAAAAACAATACTTTGCTCTATTAATTTCAATAAGAATAACACCACCTATTTATAAAACTGTGTAAATCTACAGAATTGTTGAAATTGGAAGGTTTTTTTTTCTAGGTTCAACCACGTTCAACTTATAGTAGCCTGACTTCAAACGATATTTACAGCCAGGATGACTGTCTTACTATCAAGCCTGACGCTAGCGTATTTGGTATTATACATAACAGCTGACAGCACATACACAACGCAGTACGACGGTGTTGACTTGGACGAGATTTTGACCAACGATCGCATGTTAACTGCGTATATTAACTGCTTGTTAGATAAAGGACCTTGCACACCCGATGGAAAGGAGTTAAAACGTACGTATTTATTACCCGTGCGACTTAACTAGGCACATGACCTTGACAAAGTCGTTTTGGAAAAATGTAAAGTAACATAACAAAATATCCAAAAACAGTAACAAGAAGTCGGTTAAAAAAAACTAGGTAAAATGTCCATGCTTGTATCGGTAACAATTGGCTAGCCTTAAATTTAAGGCTGAGTTTGTAACTCCTTTCATACAACATTAAAAAAATACTAAAACAATCATAAAAAAATTCTCAGCTCTTGTTGATTAAAACTCAAAGGAGACGAAGCATAAGTCATAACATATCAATTAATTTAAAAACAACATAACTTATTAAATGCCTTAAAAAAACGTATCCACTAATATTCAATTTCAACTATGTAGTTAAAGATTTAATAAATAGGCGTTTAATATTTCGAGATTCCAATTTCTTCTATTTTGCCGCGAGACATGTAAAAAGTTACTACCTAGTGTTATATTTTACCTATATACTGTATAATGTTCTGCGAGTAAATAGCTTAATATACTAAAATATATTATGTAAAAATAAGTTTTCCTTCCTGACGACATAACTCCAGAACGCACAGATCGATTCCACGGTTTTGAATTCGTTGGAAAGGTCTCGGGCTCCATGAGGTTTGTATAAGAAAAAACTCTGGAAAATTCACTGACGGAGACGCGTACAACAGTTATTATTAATAAATATTAGCAGTTTATACATATAATTATTTTAATAAAATAAAATAACATTCGTATATTATAAAGCTAAGCAATACTCAAGAAGAAAAACGATGCTACAAATATCGTAGGCGTTTCGTAGACGAGCGGTCTACGAAGATCGTAGCTAATTCGTAGACAGGAATAATATAAGAATAAGAGGAATAGGAATTAAAGGACATCGTCCACGTTTCATACATTGTTGGGCCATATTGACATAAGGGCCGGCCAGACAAAAAATTGTGATATTTGGATAGAATAAACAATCCTTACAATTTGTTACTATCTTTATTCGATATGTGAGTAGTTACGATGTTACAAGACATTAAAAAATGAATTTCATAAGATCACCAAAAACACATCCTGATTAAAATTGGGCATGGAAAAACCCTGCTTCACCACAAATATTCTGTTAGTTGGAGGGAAAAAAATACTACGGCTTTACGAAAAATCGGCTTAGAATAGCGCTTGCACTGTGACGAGTCAGATGTCCGGAGGCCCAAAGTACCCCTAATGTAGGCCTAAACTCAAAAGAGGAAACAGAAATTCCTGGCATGTTGATTCTTTTAATTCAGCTCGGCTCATGATGAGGGGGGACATGGTTTAATATTTGGTATCATACTCAGTGCAAATAGCGCTTCATTGTCATGATGCCCATAAGTTTATTTTTAACATAGAATTGATGAACGATATCGCTAATCTTGAGCGAATGCATAATAGGACGACCAGAGGGTCACATAATCCATATCTATACATATAATACAATAGTAAAATGATCAATATGAGGGTGCTAAGGAACAGTAATAGAACACATATCGACGAAAAAAGTTATCCGTTTGTACGCGCGAATCTCAGGAACTACTGGACGGATATGAATGAATGTTTTTTGTTTAATAGCGTCCAGTCGACAAAAGAATTTTGACGTGACAAAGTTGTTGGTACCGTCAGTGGCTTCACCATAGGTTTAAAGCAATAATATTTGTCGATACTCGATAGGGATTACGCAAATTTTAATATGAAAAAGATTTACAGCGCCTCTAGCGATCATTTGCAGAACTAAAATTGCCATAATGGTAGACCTCCTAAAATGGTTTATACTTTCAGTTTAATATTATTATTACAGAAGACCTACCCGACGCCATAGACAACGACTGCGGCAAATGCAGCGAGAAGCAGAAGGAGGGGTCAGAGAGAGTGATGCACTACATCATAGACCATAGACCTGATGACTGGATCAAGCTGGAGAAAAAGTACGTACAATAGTGGCATAGGAAGACGAGATTGGACAAGCGCGTGCGCTCCATACAGGCAGAAAGCTGTACTACTTGCTATATGAACTTGGTTGTGTTGTTTTAAATGAAAAGTCCCTTTAAAATTAATATATTTTTTTTATTAGTACAATTGAACCCGACGGACGTTGTCCTGCCGGTCTTTTAAACAGTGGGAGTACGCTCTTGTGCACGCCACTAGATTGGGTGACTGACTGAAGTGCCGGATAAGTGCGGGAGGCATTTTTTTCTGTATGAAATTAAAGTTAGGTAATCTCACATAAGCTATTAATAGTAGTTAGCCGACACTAAGAAGTAAGCACGTAAGCACAGGAACTGTTGACTGTAATAACTTGTGTTAGGTATGTTGAGTGAATAATTAATTTCAAGTTTCATGTTGTCTGGATGAAACCGCTTTTAGCTATAAAGTCGATAGTCCACCAAGACCGTAAACCGGGAACGAGATATTGCAGCCGGATAAAATGCAACTTTATGACATAGGCTACATCATTTTCCATACGCCTTTATAATGACGGCGCCGACATTGACGATAGAGCAATGTCGCTATAAAATGAAACTTATAGTCTAAATCAGTCTTTCCCAAAGTGGGCGATAACGCCCCCTTGTGGGCGCTGCAGGTCTCAAGGGGGGCGGTAAGAGACC
>JAOTAV010084218.1:0-12129 GCA_026546445.1 Cyclargus thomasi | reverse complement strand
CCGTTTTCACCAACAGCACCTAAACCATATCTTTACTAGGCACCCCTTAGCTTAAGGGTTACCTTAAATCATCCCCTATCGTTAATTTCCTTTCACGGTCATAAGTGACACCCAGTTAAGTGTTACTTAGTTAGGTGACACTCTATTTTACAAAATTAAGGGGAGATATGGAGATTTTCTTAAAAACATATATTCCTTTCTATATTCAAAAAATTGTTTTGAAGTGCATCTTAATTCTTAATAGGCTACTGACACAGCTTTATTTACACTACCACTCAGTTGGATAGCTTACTTGTGAAAGCATAGTGCAAAATGTTATTATTTTATGCTCTTATACCATCCTTTAAACGTCGCCTGGTGATTTTAATACGACCATTTTGTGGACGAGTCAGTAGTCTATAATCCGTTAATACTGTTAATTATTGAGAACAGACGAATTATCAAGTGAGTAAAGTCTTGGTACGTAATAATATCTAATCTACCATACTCTAGCGAAACCTAGACCGACACAAGTGGTTTCTAAAACAATAAAACACCTGGTTACCGCATATTCAATTCAAAATTAACTTTAAAAGCCATAGTAAAACTAGTGGAACAATAGTTGGAAATCGAAAGCGCGCAGCCTTCCTGGCTTTAAGATCGTTTTTCCCGCATTCTGACTTCAAAAGATATGAAAATATGAATAATGCGTGTCCCATACAGTGTGACGTAACAGGTATGCCCATATAAAGCACCGTCCTGGGGCCGAGACGCCATTTTAACGAAACATTTCTTCGCAGACTGTTCGTTTTTTGAATTTTTTAACATAATTATCGCTCAATTAGTGCCTCGCTGATTTCGAATTCCTAAATATACTCGACTAATTCGTTCGAGCAACGAAGCGAGCAACAAGTGTTCAATTGATTCCCGGAATTTTAGCGGTAGAGTTTGCCTGAAAAATTATGGCGCCAAATGCATAGAGTCTTTCACCACACCTATTATTCTAACTGATCTGTGATTGGTCATATGACGTCGGAGCAGGGCGTTCGTCGTATTACGAGACGAACATGTGATTCAATATGGCTGAAGTCTGAACGTTTTCTATTGAAAATTCTGTAGAGAAGTCGTGCGGTAAGACCTGTTCATTTTTCTTTTTTTTTTCTTATGAATTGTGTTATTATATTATATGAGTTATATTATATTTCTTATGACTTTTCAATAATATAAATTGTGAATCATTGATAATTCTTAAACTCAAAGTAATACGATGGAAAGTAACTAAATATTAGAAATTAACTAGCAATGTTTCGACAGTTATAACTGATGTAATAATTCTTATTATTAGCCATAAATTAGCTCTACCTTTTCTAATGCAAGTAAAATAAAAACCTTAGTATTTTTTATTACAAACCTTATACGTTGGTATAATCCTGATGAAATGAAAAATATTTTATAAGAGTTACCTGCCATTACGGTCACATTGCCAGTGTAAATAAACCCATATCTAAGATATAAAGAGCAGTAAACTCGCCTGATAAGGTAACTATCATATTTGCTTAGCTAATGGTGAAAACGTTCAAGGGTTATTAAGTGACTCCAAAAGGTTACTTATTCTCAAAAATAGAACGTCCAGGTAACGGTTAAGGCGGTAATAAAAATGAAGTTTTAATATCTGAAGAGTTATATTTCTGTGATAAGGTGTAAGGTGATCCACTTGTAAGTAGGTAAGTGCCACACATTTAGTTAAAATGTTGCTGAAACAATTGAACATTGAAATTGTTTTTTCGTTATTTACTTTACAGATTACATATTTAGTATTGGATAAGTTAGATTTGATTGTATATATTTTTATTTTAAAAGATGTATTTTTCCACTTTTTTGGTAAAAAGTCGCCCCGTGCGAGTTTCTTACGCCGGTTCTACTCGCACGGCTAGTTCCCGAACCGGTGTTAGTTCAACATGTAGACATTCTGAAAATATTGTTTTCAAATTTACTCAGAAATGATATTTATTTATATATCTATTTACGTATTTTCCTTTTTAGCGTTATATGTTAGATATCTTTAGGTCTTCGTAATATCTTTCAGTTAACTTTTTAAATTATCAAAATCTAACATCACATGTATAAATAACCAGTAATATTATACGTGTCACATACCGATTAGACTAGACTCACATTTATTTATCACGTAATATGTGGCTGTCACTTTGTAGGTTATTTAATATGTACCTAAAACGTCTAGGTATATGTATATTTAAAAGTGATGGAAAACTGATAGGAGTTTAACCAAAGCTATAATTTAATAAAAATTCGTAGACGAAGCGATCAATGAAATTAAAGGTCATCTAAAATTAGAATTATACAAATTCTTATGATTTAGTTACAAGTCTTCTTATAAATATAATCGTTACTTTGATAAGCTAAGTTTGCTAAATATGTCATTTCCTTGGCAGTGCGTAACTAGGTACGTAACAAACATCTTCCCTATCACTACAATCATAACTTTACTAAATGTTACCTTACTTTTCAACAGACTAGAAATAACAAAAGAAATAAAAAATAACAAAAGGACGGGTCGAAGATTTCATAATATCGTGAAATAGATATGACTTTTAACCGAGCTCTTATCAAGTAGGTATTAGTGGTAACTGGTAACTCAATTTTGAGTATTATCATAAATAACATAAAAGTGAAATTAAAATGTTGTAATTTATAAAGTAATATAATAATATAAAGCTGCAGAGTTTGGTTGAACGCGCAAAACTTTTTTTTAAATACTTTTATTCCCGTGGTGCTTCCCCTTGAGTTCTTTGACTTTCGGTCATTGCAACTTTGTGCTGTCTCCCGCTTTGTATGGGGAGGAAATTGAATACTTCCTACTCCTATTATATTCTTCTGATTAATTTCGTTGCGAGTCCAAAGACAGCTGTAGCAAGTTCCTCGGGTTCCCTGAGATCATATCTGCGGGTTTTCGTGGTTGGATACCACTGTCGATCCTGGCGACACAGGAGATACAGTGGTGGGAATGTGTGATGGGCCTTTTAAAAAAAAAGATCTACCAAGACTTTCTATTTCGTCCGCTATCTGAGTATCGATAAAATAGTTTATATAACCTACCCGTGGCCTATTTAAAACTGCATCCAAATCGTTTCGGTAATATGATATCTTGTTTCCGCTCACACTGTGTTGTAAGGTCACAATTTAATAGCGAATATAATGTTTTATTCTTATATTAACTCATCTTACTATCTTATCTTACTAATATTATAAACGCGAAAGGTTTGTGAGTGAGTGTGTACGTTTGCAACTACTTTTCGCGGCTGGAGCGATTTTGATGAAATTTCGCATGGAGCTAGCTGACAACCTCGATTAACACATATGCTACATTTTAACAGTCTGTATCTTTGTTTTGCGCCTGCCTGTTGCCTGTCTGTCTGGATATTGTGCGCAATTCACGCAAGTCTTCAAAGTCCACTCGAACGAAGCCGAGGGCAAAAGCTAGTGCACTGTGTTCAGTTTCAAAACCTATCAAGTTTCTGAATCTTTCCGTGTGGATTGAGAGTGACGCCTAAGTTATAAAAACAGTTTATTTTCAACTTTTGATAATCCTCGGGCTCATAGGAAACATGGTCCACATATATTAAGCTAGATGATGTCAGCAACGAGCGCCATGCTTCGGCACAAATTGTCCGGTTCGGTGATATGACGGCCTTACAGAAAACCGGCGTGAAATGGCGTTCGGTAATTTTACCAGTGGTTCAACTTCCCTAATCCCCTATTCCCTCAACCCCGGAAAAGCACTTGCGACTCTTCGAATGTCACGAGTTTCCATGGGCGATATTGCCTACAATATAATTTTGACAAGTGCGCTCTCTTTATTACACATAGCTCCGTACCTTCGCTGACGATATCAGGATTGTCACCTGTTTAAAAATAATATTATAATTTTTGTGTCTCTCTGTCTACTTTGCCTGAATGGTGACAACGGAATTATATTGTTATTTGTACCGAAACATTGCTTCAGACATTTATTTTAACTCAATTTTATTAGGTTGTCGTGTAATACTCTACTATAATATGTCAATAATTGTCAGTAGGTATGTTACGATGTAATGGAATCTAGGGTATTGAATTTAAACAAATTAAAAGGATAGTAGCGTTATAATAACAATAATATATACATACATATAAATATAATAAAGCAGTAAAATTGGCGTGTCTGTACATTTAATATTTTTACAAACTAATCAATGTGGGGGGCTAAGGAACAGTAATAGAACACAAATTGACAAAAAAAATGTGTTTTCTGTTTGTACATGCTTATCTCCGGAACGACTGGATGGATTTGAATAAATATTTTTGTTTGAAAGCTATTATTTAATATACGGTTCTCGCGTGATATACAAAATTTACCTACAACGAAGTTGCGTGCACCAACTATATTATATATAAATATAAAAAATATGAGAAAATTATATTTTTTTAATTTTTTTGTAAATGCGGTCAAATCCGTTTCAGTGGCTAAATGAGTCAAACAACTCTCACGCTTGCGTCAACACTCGCATATGATTTGCTCCTTGAGATAAATATTAAAATATTTATATTTAAATAAAAATTTAAATATTAAATTACAATTAAAAATATGAAAACATTAAAAATGTTTTTTTTTATAAATAAAGAAACTCGCATATTAGGCCCGACTGATTTGCCCCTCCGGAGGGGTACTTGCAGTTTGACGCTACACGCGCGAATGCGAAAGGCCTGGTGAGAAGTGTACTAGTATTATCCCGCGGCTTTGCCAGCGTCGAAATTATTTATTTTACAGGAGCATTCGTTTCCTAAACAGCGTTCTGCTCGTATCGGTTCTGAAAGATGTGCGTTCACTGTTGTTAACAGTGAAATAATGCTAAATATAGAAAAAAAAACTTTTGGTATACCGAATGTTTTTTATGAAAAGCTTTAAAAGTGTTTTCCAATTAGCCGTCCAGATCGTAGACACTCCGCATAAACCCACATAAAATGTATAAAGCTTACAGAGAAAATAAATATTTTCTTTCGTCCAAGTGATCACTTATCACGGTCTACATATTCCAGAGTAGCGTCAAAGAGACATGGTTAAGACAAGGTCAATAAATTATAAAATTATAAGAGTCTTGGATTATGAAATCTCGTTCGTAATATGAAATATTGATGTATTTTAAATTTTGAGGTGTAAAATTGCAAATTTTGTGACGTCACCTACCTACCTGTCACCGTCAGCGTAGAGAGAGAGGTCCAAAGAAATATGACTATCTGTGAGTCAGGGGGAATCCCCTGTGACGACTCACAGGTTTTAAAAACCATGAAATTTGTATGACGTACATTATGGATGGTCCCTTAGACCACTAGGCAAAGAACGGATCATAAAAGTATCAGATGTGCATTGCCAGCTGTTAAAAATATCCTATGTCCTTCCCCGGACTCAAATCTCTATATTTTCAAAGTTTGGTCGTGGAAACGTAACAGACAGACAAACGGACACCTTTCGCATTTATGATATCAATATGGATTGGAAAATACTGCCGACGATAAATCATTCTAGGGTATAGACAATTTAATTTCCAAAGAAAGATTAATTTAGTTTTAAAAAAAGGAAATACCTATATTGAAATACAATAATTTGGACAACCCGACGTAAATATATTGTAACTTGTATCTTTTAATGAATACGTCCTCTACTTGGGTCAATATGTCTAGGTGCATAGATTCAAGCCTATACGAGGCATTCAACCGAAGGCTATAAGCTGCTTATCTTTTGACGTAGCTCAATTAGCAAGCCTGCTACATGGTAACCATAAAGCTATTACACAAACAAAGGTATTGCTTTGAAAATATCAGTTTATAGACTTATGAAAGTGGTTTGAGTGTTAAGCATTACAAAAAAAGGAGTAAAGGAAAATTTTCTTATGCAATAATAACTCCCGCACACCGGTTTCGGTGACGGTGGCAGGTTTCATTAAAACCAGTCCTGTTAGATAGAAGTGATTTTTGTAATGCCCCAGTGTGTACGTATTATACAAGAGGATGCTCTTTCAAGAGGAGAGAGTTCTCTACCTTTTCCGTAATCGAGCAGGACGGACGACCGACACGATTGGCGAGAGATCAGGCGCAGGACCGACTTTTAGCATCCGTCCGACGCATAGATCATATTCCTTTTTAAAATTTAAAGAATTTCCTTTTGAAGAATTGTCCTTAGCTAACTTAGAAAAAAACGTGTTTTCAACGCGCCAATAAAACCTACGACCCCCGAGTCAAGACCCTCCCTCAATACCACTGGACCACTAAAGGGATTCATATCTAAAGTCCTTTAGCTAAAGCGACACATTCACAATAGATACAGACTTTAAAAGTTGCCTATCGATTTTAACAAGCCTAATAATGTTTACGAATCTTTTATAACTGTGTAACAATTGACTAGGGTAGCTTTGTAATTTCACTTAACTGTTACCTTTTTGTTTTAAATAACAAGGTATACTTTATAATATGAAACAACAGGAAGACGCTTTTATAGAATTTTATGTGGCTTTGTGAAGGACTAAAGGACTCCTTTACCCTGACTTTGAACATAGGTATTAGGGATCATATGAAATATCAATTGTTATTGACAATTTATATAATTGTTTAATTTTCAATGGGAACTCTATACGGGTTCTTTTGCGTGTTAATTGGAATGAACGAAGATTATAATATTTGTGTGAAAGTGTGTGTGAAACTGTAATAGTGTGCATGGTATATAAATTTCTAATGAGTTACTGATAAAATAATTATACTCTTTTTCTGCGAGATGAAAAATAGTAAAAAAAAAACGCTATAACTTTAATCTAAATTGCAAGGTCGCTAGCACAATAAATCAAAGCTATTTGAAATGGTTTTCGAAAATAATATGCGCAGCTTATGCTAAAATTTTTTAACGGTTTAGAAAAAAACAAGTCTATTTCATACTGAGTGTAACAAAAGGTGGTAGACGAAATGTGACATGGTGTGACATGGGGTCCTTAGTTTTGTGACGTCACATTACAAATTTTATGTCAAAATTTGGAGTGGTTACAATTTTTAGATGTTAAATTACAAATTCGTGACATCACAATAGGGAAGGGGGGCAAGGGTTTAAAAATCGTGAAATTTGTGTGACGTACTTGATGGATGGTCCCTAAGAGATTCTATGTTACAAGACTCGAATTTACAAGGAGTTCGAAATTCCTTAAACCATGTCTTGTACCTAGAAAGCTTAGACTTGTTCTTGATTAAACATTCTCTACGTAGAGCTTAGGTTAAGCTTTATGGTGCTTTTGGGCTTGGTCAATCACTTCCCACGAGCTTGTAGCTTAAAGCTTCGCGCACACTGTTGATGGGGTGTGCTGGGCGCTTAGCAATTTAAACAAATTTTACCACTAAATGCTCTTTTTGTATTATACAATTTTAATAGTTACATTTATTATTGACACACACATGAGGTCCATCATAGTTTCAACATGTTTCTTGTCTAAGATACAGAAGAATACATCATCCATTTCGCAGTACAACCCAATAATTAGCAATTAGCAAAGCAGAAGTAGATACAGCACACCACGATATGATGTTACAGTAAAATTGTATTCTATAATAATACTCAACAACAAAGTTTTTAATTGTAACAAAATGAGAATTAAGGCGTAGCAATTTTTTAAAGAGTTTTCTTTGTTAAATACATAATTATTAAAACACCACCAAAAATGTAATTTTAAATAAATCTTACTTTAAGTCATCTATGGTCGGATCAAAACAACTTTGCACAGTTTATAAAAAATTTGATATTTTATATCAAGATTACCTTACTTAATGATGATGATGATGAAATGTTAACAAATTTTCGCAGGACACAAACTCAAAGTAATTTAAAAAAACGCGAGACACAATTTGAAAAATTTCATACCCAGTTTCTGAGTATTTTGACAAGGGTTTATTTACCACTATCGCTTTTCATTTTCCAGCCTTAAATTAACCAACCAGCAACGCTCTTAGAAACAAACATCAAAAAACACATTTTAAAAAATTAAATACGGTCGCACGCAATACAGTTTAAAAATAACAAAACTTACCATAGCTCGGTTTAATCCACAGTTTCACAGGGGTATTGTCTGCCCCCAGCAGATGCGGCCGTAACCGGCGTTGGGAAGAGACTAACCTAACCCATGAATGGCATATGCTACTGTCTTCGTTTGTGTATGTGTCTGTGTGTGTGTGCGACGAAAACACCACGTGGTCGACGTATGCTGAATTCGAGTAAACAGTTGCGTTTTTTTGTTATAGATTTAGGTTATTAATACTGAGTTAGGATCAGAGTTCTGGAGTATATGTCACATTTTAAATGCAATTTGCATATTTGTCGATTTTTTTTTTGGCGCGAACTTATGTCGGTAGCCGTGATCTTATCGCCGCTAAGGCCCGGTTTACATTTAATTAAGTACAGTAGCGAGTTAACAAAACGGTCAGCTAAAAATTAAGTAGTTAGTATTAAACAGACGTTCAAACGTAGGCGAGTTAAGTAATCATAAGTTGCTGGTTCGATAACAAGATAAGTCTCCATAAATAGCTCAATTACTGCCTACAAACTAATTAAATTTAAAAATATTCTTAACTAAATACCTATTGTATTAACATTTTTGATAAATTAAATATTATAATATGAATTGTACTAATCTCTATATATGACGCTACACGCTGGTGACGCGAGAGGGGTAGCACTTCGCACTTAACTCGCCCAAAAATAGGATCGCGTTTTATTTAAGCCAACTTAATTAACAACTTACAACTTAACCCGATTTTACCGTTCACACGTCAAAAATAACTAAACTCGCCGATCGCGCAAGTTAACTCGCAACTGAATGAAATCAAGTGTAAATCGGCCTTAAGCCATCGTATTTGTAGTAGTTATTAGAATCGCTACAAGCTACAAGATCCTCAAATATGAAATTACTCTCAAAATTTTTCAGTTTATAATTATAGCATCACTCTACTAAAACTAATAAAAATTATTGAAATTCTGAATTGAGAATCATTAGTAGTCATCTAGACTAATAGTCTAGACTAAAAATAGAAATAGAATCAAAAAATGCTAACGAACATCAGAAAGAGAGTAAAGTGATTAGCATGTGTATAATGGGACACACACACACACACAAACAATTCACCAGGTAAAGGGGATGGCACGGAGCAGGTATACCGCAATACTAGGATGCTAGATACGAGGAATGTGCTTTATGTTGTTTTTTTTTTATCCAAGAATAAGTCAAAACAATAACAGATTACAAAATGTTTCGCACACTCGATCCTGCTTAGTCGTTCGTGTTTATTTTTTGTTACTTTTGATTTTTGGAATAGAAATATTTTAAGCCAGAGTGTTTTCGGTCAATCTACGCGGTAGTGGCTATTAGCCATCTTAATAGGGGAGCCCAAGAGGGGAATTTTGGATTTACTCAAGCGCGTCAGATTAAGCTACTGTATGCTTTCTCTGTGTTCATGTCTGCGGTCATCATTGTATAAAAAGATTTCTTAGTTCGGTTCTTGAAGTTATTTTTAAGTACCAAAATGTCTTCGAAAGCGTCAGGTTAAGATTGAGGGTGCTAAAAATACGTCAAAGAACACTTTTATTTAAAGCACTAATTACTTAAATCTCAGGTAAGATTTATATTTTTATTATTAAGATTCCCAGACATTCAACTAAATCACATTCAACTAAATACTTTAGACCTTGCTGTCTAAAATCGTCCAATAAAATATTTTCAATGTCAACAATTTTTTCAAAGAATTTTTTTTTATATAAAATAAGGGGGTTACCTGAAGGAAAGCAACCTCCGCCCATAGACACTCGCAACATTAGGGCTGTAGTGCGTTGCCGGCCTTTTAAGAGGGAATACCCTTCCTTGTATGTTACGGTGATGGTTCGTTCCAGAGTTGTAATGTGCGAGGTAGAAAGTTACTCGAAAACCGTACTGTGGAAGACTGCCATTCATCAAGACGGATGGTTAGTACATTTTCCGCGTAGGTCGATGGCGAAAGGATACAGGTGGAATGATTCCGAACAATTTCTCTGTGCACTCCCCGTGATAATGTCTATAAAGGATGCAGAGCGAAGCTACATCTCCGCACAAATCCAGGGGGTCCAGCTTGTTTAAGTCATTATGGCAATCAACAATGAGAGCGGCCCTTCGCTGGATACGGTCTAGAGGGAGCAATTGGTATTTATGTGTCCCTGCCCAGAGATGAGAACAGTATTCCATGTGGGGCTAAATGGGCCTTGTAAAGCAGGGTCGGACTGAAATACGGTCTCGCTCTGTTTAAAATACTAAGCTTCTTTCGAGGCTAACTTAGCCTTACCCTCAAGATGGACATCACTCGAAATGTTAACGGCAAGTATTTCAATGCTGGGGGAGATTGTTAGAGTAGTGCTTTCAAAAAGAGGATTCGTTTTAAAATCTTTGTAGCGCCTTATCCCACCGCTAAAATAGAAAATGCCCTTATTATTTTTTTCAACGTTTCACCTAAACTACGAAATGTACTTGGCTTCACCTCCCCGACTATCTGTCAAAAAATGTCTAGAAGTTTCTAAACAAAGTGTTGTGTCGTGACTTTTTTGTTCTCAATCTCGGATCGTATGAAAAAAAACGACCAACGATCAACGCCGTTTATAGAGTATATAGTTTGAGAGGCTACATTATATAGAGAAGAAAGAGAAATTACAGTAGTTATTTAAGCATATTGCGGTGGGAGAGACATGCTTCGGCTCGACTGGAGGGATATCACGGACTCACAGAAAACTCGCGTAAAACGGCGCTGTGATGTGTTCAGTTCAGTGAGTGAGTTTACCGGTGGCCCAACTTCTCTAATCCCCCTATCCCTATTCCCTCACAAAGGCACGGATAAGCACTTGCGACTTTCCATCATGTAAACTCGTCTGCTCGCTTGCCCCCTAAATATCATAAAAAAAGCTTGCGAATTGGTATCCTAATTTTCAAAGTTTGAAGCCTGCGCAGGCGTGGATTTATATATAATCTTTGGTAGGTCATGGCCGATGGGCGGCAGAGTCCTAGCCTCCTAGGAAGACAGTGAATTTCATAGATTTTGATATAATATTTTAGTTTTAGTGATATTATACAGAACAAAGATGTTCCAATATCTTCAAATCTACAATAAATTAAAAAAAAACAAAAACATAGATGCCTAGTACTGAGACATTACCACAACATACTACAAAATCATTACTCTAGGTGAGGGTTTAGAGGGTGGAAAACGTTATGGCCCGTTGTATGGAAACCTTTTGGTACACAATCCTCTTAATATATATAATTATTTTATATGTGTGTTTGCCACTAAACTTCCAAACGACTGGGCCGATTTTGATGAAATTTCTTGTGTGTTTCTGGAGGATTTGAGAATACCGGCTATACAACGTCTATCGGGTCTACTATACTCTTATAAAACGAAAACACTTTACCGAGCCCTGGGCATCGACGTCCAATCAGAGCTTTGAACATCGAACGGATATTTCCCAGACAGGTTCATTTGTGCCACAGAGAACCTTCAATGAACTTTGTTATTAAATTTCGTCGTGTGAGCTAAAATTGGAAAAGCGACGTTGTCTAAGTTAATAATACAGTAATATATTAAATGTTTGAAGAAAATTTAAAATACAGGTGGTATTTCACGTTTTTCCGCATAAAATGTTTAGGTTTTCCTTTAACGACAACTAAGTTGTTTTGTTTTATTGTCTTGCCTTATCTAGAAGTCCGGCAACTGTTTCGCCTTACTAGAGCCATGCTTAGCCTAGGCATGCCTTAGGCTTAGGCACTGGGCCGACTCGAACTGTTTTATACTATTATAGTATACGAGTATGATAGTGCCCTTTCATTAACATATATAATCCCTGCATTCGGGCCGAGACCTCAGTTCCTATCCATCTTTCAATATCCGCGCGCGGCATTTGCCTGGCTAAATTCTAAAGTATTTTGCCCTAAATTCTAATTCTGAAGTATATTGGTCTATTTCTAATTAATAATAATATTAATATCTATGGACGCTTCACACCACGTCAATCTGGCCCTGTGCTAAGTACCCGAGGGACTTGTGTTACAG
>JAOTAV010084207.1:0-12131 GCA_026546445.1 Cyclargus thomasi | reverse complement strand
TTTCAGAATTCGGTGAGGCATCAGACTATCTCGTACACGATCTTCATAATTTTGAAGTCGGTACCAGTCAAAAATTTTAATTTAGACAAATTATGACATGTTAGCTGGTACCGACTTTAAAATAATGAAGATCGTGTACGAGATAGTCTGATACCTCACCGAATTCTAAAAAAGGCACTGTTAAAAAATAAATTTAATTAATACTTTTTAGTTTCTTTTGTACTATTTTAGTTTTTACCTTTGAAAGTCGGTTTTAATTTTTTGTTAATCAGCTAAACTTTCAACAATATTACGGGTCATTTACATTTTTTTACAGATATTCTAACATAAAGTTTTGGATAGACTATCCGACACTTATCAGTAAGCGGTGAAATGGGACCTAAAAGTTTGTCAAAATCAGTTAAGCTGGAATCGAAAAATGCGAAAGTTTATCTCTTGGCTCTTTGTGAAAATAAAATTAAGTATCAACGCGGCTGGCTTATACAAAACATCCGCGACTTACGCTATTTAGTTTGCACACTTCAATGCACGATTATTATCAATATTATCGCGGCTGTCAGTCGCGTCCAATAAGTGTATTTTCCGCTTAATGGGCAACTAAACCAATATCATTAGAAATTGAAACCTATCGCTTATGACATAAAATTACCTTTTATTAGATAAGTGTCGGATAGTCTATCCAAAAATTTATGATGGAATATCTGTAAAAAAATGTAAATGGTTAATTTTAGTCAAAGAATCGGGAACGCGATTATAATATTGTTATAGGTAGACTAGCTGTTGCCCGTGACTACGTCCGCGTTAAACTTTATAAACTATTTCGTTTTTACATCATTTTTTGATTACTGCTCGGCTCCTATTGGTCGTAGCGTGATGTTATATAGCTTATAGCCCTCCTCGACAAATGGACTATCTAATACAAAAGATTTTATAATTCCGGCCAGTACTTCCTAAAGTTAGCGCGTTCAAACAAACAAATTCTTCAAGCTTTATATTATTGTTATAGATGTTTATCACGTAGACTGTACGTTACGAATTAATTAAACAAACAATAATCTGACAAACAGTACACGAAACTTGACGTTATATACGAGCACATCGTTAATGGGTTCGTATGATTTATACTATTTGAGTAATGTGCGCCTTTGTATAGAAGTAGGGGAGCCCAAAAGAGGGAATTTTGGATATACTCGATCGTGCGTCAGATTAAGCTAGCGTAGTGTCTCTAGTTATCGTGACATAAAAATCATATTTCTGAGTTGGTGGGTTAGAAAAAAAGTTTTTTTTAAGTATTAAAACGTAGATTTGTCAGAATACGATCCCCTATCTTAATAAAGGTACATAAAACAACAAAGTCTCATGTTTTCGTAACCAAGCTTTCCAGATGTTTTATGTCACATCTATTTATGAATACGCGAGTTAATATGGAAGACGAGTGTGAAATACCAATATTATTTCAAAACATGCTTTTATCTTACACCACTTTTAAAAAATTAAACGCTACGCATACTCCAACACGCACTCTGCGATATTTTGAAATGACAGGATAATCGTACACGAAATATTCTATTGTTTATATTTGACGTCTGGGTTTTTTTTATTATAAAGCCATGATTATGATTTAAATACTTATGGTCTAATTCCGACCATAGAGCGACCTCTAGTAACTAAATGCTTAGACTTTGCTGGCTAAAATCGTCCAATAACTTTTCGATATAAACAATTTTTAAAGCAATTTCTTTTTTATAACCTTAAAATCGCTGTATAGGGATAACATTCCCGCCGCTAATATAGAAATGCCCCTATTTTTTTTTCAACGTTTTATCTAATCTACAAAACGTACTAAGGCTCGACGGCGCTCGACTTACTACAAAAATAGCACTCTCACCTCCCCGGCTATAGTGTATAGTGCAGACTTGTTAATTAATGTTCACTTACATGATAGATTAGTATGTTTGGATGTGAATTGAATATCGGCTGTACCAAATTTATGAAGAAGTAAGCGTTTGTGTGCATGTTTGTGGCGGAATATCTCTGAAGGTACTAAACCAATTTTAATAATTCTTTCACAATTCATAGCAACGTTAAATAGCAACTGGTGTGTCGATACGTATTGTGTCAGATACTGGAGGGTTTCCGAGCAATCACCGATTATAAATAAAAAGGAGGCGACTAAAGCTGAAAACAAAAAATCGCTCACTGAAGTGGGCAAACTATGAGACGTCAGTCGCGGACGTTATCTTTATTTTTATCTTCTATTTATGGCGCTACGGCTATATAACCATGGCCAGTGTCGAGTAATGTCGGGAAATCAATTTCCTTGGTCAAATAATTTTAGCAACGTTACAATATTTCATCAAGTCTAAAGTCTAGTCAAAGTCAAGATAAATCCTCAGTGCAGTCAAAGCGTCAAGTCAGTAAATTTAGTAATGGTAGACGCTTTACTAGTCGCGGACGTTTTTGTAGCCTGGTCTGTCACCTGCGTCCGTGTCCGACAGTATGTTCAACGTCATTGTGTCGAGAAAATTTACGGTTTAAAAAATAAGTATTGAATTATTTCGGAAAAAAATAAAAAATAAAAAACGTATATAATTTTAATAAGCGTCGTAATCGTTAGACTGATGATCATTCATGACACTTTTATTTTAATTACTATAGTTTTTATACATAAGTGGAGGCTTCTCGATCAATATTACTTATCTATTTCAGGAATTCATTTCTTTATTTACTATAATCTTTGGTCTATCGATTTTACCTACCAGTGAACTTCATAAATACGTTTAAATTGATTTATTCACGAGCTAACAATACACTGCCAAAGTAATTTACAAACGGGAATGCTGAATTTGCGAAACATACATTTCAAATACGCTAAATTACACGCGGTAAAAGATCTCTGAAACTACTGTAAATTATTTAAGCCGGTGCCACAACTACTTCCAGCACGCAGTCCATTGCTGCGTTCCTACAAACTAAATTAAACACCCATACCAAAGCGTCAACGAACCTCAGTTGTGCGAAAAGAATCGTTATTTCAAAACAGCTTTGTTGTTCGAATTCTATGCTTGAATGGACTAGGTTTTTTACTTTTCGTACAACATAAATCGTTGAAGAGTTTTTCACTCGGCACACTTTGCCGGGAAAAGGGAACGAAATAGCTTTTCGAGAATTATTAGCGTCTTGGTTTTGCATTTGAACAATTTTTATTTCGTTCAAAAATTTTCTATTTATTTGAGCTCGCTTAACGAACGTATTTCTTACGTTTGGGTGAACCCTGGTGAACTTTGCGGGTTAAATATAGATATAGCTCAGTGTTTTAATCGTTATGCCACTTATTAAAATTTTGCTACTGGAGCGTATCAGCGATGTTTGCTGAGGCATGCGTGATTGTTTATTAGCCACTATGAGGCGTATTTAAGGGGGGTGTCCTGGGTCCGGACCCCCCATTGCTGTAAGTCTTACTTGCCCAATCGACAATAATCAAATATGTATCGCATTGATTTTATTCAGCTATTCTATTTTATTGATTCAGCTAATTTCTAAACACGCACTTTTAAAGGCCGGCAATGCACCTGCAACATTTCTGATGTTGCGAATATCAATCGACGACGGTAGTTGCCTTCCACCAGGTAACCCGTTCGCTCGTATCTCTTATCGTAAAAAACACGTTACCTGCTTGCTCCAGCGGAACCCTCCATGGGCGAGTTCAACTCGCCTTTTGATCACTTTTTTATGGTAAGGACACCCCCCTAATCAATTTACATATACGCCCGCGCTAGTAAACAATATGCTTCTTTGGTA
Organism: Cyclargus thomasi; assembly: GCA_026546445.1. Lineage (NCBI taxonomy): Eukaryota > Metazoa > Arthropoda > Insecta > Lepidoptera > Lycaenidae > Cyclargus > Cyclargus thomasi. The sequence goes on along the minus strand of JAOTAV010084207.1, from coordinate 8,330 downwards.
CCGTTACATCCTTACAATGTTAGCGGTCTGGCTGACGGCACCTTAAGTCCCGTCACCAAGATTACAATACTATATTAGGTCCCCAGCGGATGGACCTTCAGTGTCACTCCCACTGGAGGAAGCTCTCCATTTCTATATCATTGTTAAGTTCAAGTTTGTATTCTATTTCTTATTATAATAAAGTGTATTCTCAAAAAATCTTTTTTAAAACGCGAATTGGGAGGCCCCGTATATCAGTACGAAGAGTGACGGAAAGCGACAACGATATTTTGACTATGGTATGCAGCCGTCTCGATTGTCTTGAACGGAGTGAGACCTCCATATCCCACTTCCAATACATAATATCGCACCCCGGCCCACCAGGGCCAGCAACACTGCCACTTTTGTAAAAAATGCAAAAATGAGTTACTTATGTTGGACGACCTCTGTGGCTCAGTTGGTAAGCGCGTTGGTAACTTAAGCCAGGGGTCGCGGATCAAACACAAGTCCCTCGGGTACTTAGCACGGGGCCAGACTGACGTGATGTGAAGCGTCCATAGATATTATTATTATATATAGCAATTGTCCTAGAGCATCTCTGATTTGAAATACAACTCTGTAACAATTTGTTCATGTTTTATTTTTCGCTCAGTATGACATAAGGCCTGTTATTTTTAACCTTATTACCCTTTAAATGATGATGTTGTGACTCTAACGAAAAAATATAACCATATTTACAATATTAAGTAATCATTATTTATCTAAAAGAAAAGTTAAAAGTCGACGTTGTAGCATGAGCTATTCATCTTATCTGTATATAAAAAAGTCATAGTTGTGTGAGGTCTCAAAGTTTTAAACGCTTCTCCTGAAAAACTAAATTTTTGCATAAGTGACAGCGTTGCATCGAGGGTGCGATATTCGTGGTACACTTCACGTAAATACCATAAGAGCTTCATGTTTGGGGTTAAGCATAGTAATTTGAGTATGTGTCTAAATGTGTTTAAATATAAATAAAACAATATATTGTTCTACCAACGCCATCTATGAGTTAACACGTGCAACTATAACGATAAACTAAACGAACTGAGTGTCGACATGTATGGCCGGAATACTTTGGGAAAGTGAAAACCCAATGTCACAGTCACTATGTGACTACTGACCCGTCCACAAAATGGATGGGTCATATGACCCCGCAGGAGACCTGTATAGGGCGATAGAAGAGCATAAAACACTAAGAATTTTGTTGATTTCACTTGTAATCGCCCAACTGGGCACTGCATGCTGAGAAATGTTAAGTTTAGGTAGTCAAAAAATACATTTTTTATATTTATATTTTTGTACGAAATTGCAAAATAATGGATAAGAATCTGTATTCAATCGTTATAAAACTGAAGCTCTACAGAATCAAATGACCAAATTTGCCCCAAAAATTGTCAGGAAATAAAAAAATGCTGGTTTTGTGGCGCAAGTTTTTTTATGGCATTGCGAGCTTTCTTATTGTTTTTCGCGGATAAATTGATAGTTAACTTGCCGTAGTCTAATCTGTCTAAAGAGTTATGGAGAGCCTAACAGAAACTTTATCTGTAAGCGGTTAATCAGGCCCTGAATTGAAAAATCAGCATTTTGTATTCGTTTTTTATTTTTTTAAAAAATTCCCGAACGTCGTAACTACGGTGCCTACCACCGGCTCGATGTTCGGAAATGTTTTTTTTAAAATCCTTAGATTTATTAAGAACTAGTGCAACTTCGGTGCACAAAAATTTGTATATCGCGCGGGAACTGTACATTTTTCCGAGATAAAAAGTATCCTATATGTTGCCAAGACCTAATAGCTATAAAACAAAAATTTCTTTTTTTTATTCAAATCATATTTATTTTTACTCAAATCATATCTTTTTTTTATTCAAATCCATACAGTAGTTCCCGAGATTAACGCGTACAAACGGAAAAAACAACTTTTTATGTCGATCTGTGTTCTATTACTGTTCGTTACGTTCGTTCGTTATCGCACCCCATTCATAATTTTGTAAAAACATAACATGTACAGACACTCCAATTTTACTGCTTTATTATATGTATAGATTACTTAGTGTGGCAAGTTTTTGTTGATAGTGATGATAAACGCTTTTCACGGCCCGCGCTGGAAATGAAAACTTCCTTAAATATGGCCGGCGTTATGAATAAGTGAGACGAGCTGTGATTGCGACTGAATTATTCAGACCCGCGTCCGAACAATGTTGGCGGATTAAAAATAACTTATTGATTCCCAAGATGGCCGACTGACAGTTGACAATTGATTGGAATTTTTTGACGTTTGCCAACAACAACGAAACTAGGCAATAGATAATGGCACGTTAAGAGAGACCAGGATATTTCTTTTCAGTCGGGGTCACTGTTATGCCACTAGGGTGGCACTGATTATGGCACGTCAAGAGAGATCGGGAGTTCAACAGGAGGCAAATAAAACCATATTGGGTTCCGTATATACGGTATACAGGTAGGTGACGTAGAATATATTATACTTTTTATTTCGATTAAATGCACCCGTGGGATAGAACATTTCCACGCAGGTAACGCCACGGGAAAATATATAGTATACGTTGAAACAGTAACACAACATCAAAGTGTTCCTGCACTTTATCCCGTCGTAAACATCAAGACGTACATGTTAATATTTTATTTGCACCCCTATTCAGTAAGTATTGATTGATTCAGATGCGATATCGTTAATTTTTTTTTATTTTTCTTTAGGGAGTGTAACTATAGTTGTCTATGTCCGTTACTTAATATCATAAATGCGAAATTGTGTCTGTCATTCTCCTCTTCACGCCGAAACTGCTAAACCCGATTTTGCTGAAATTCCATACTTGGACGCTATTAAGCATTTGTGTATTATCCAACAAAAAATCAGAATTTTTGTTGGATAACACACAAATGCTAAACAGCGTCCACTTAGAGCCCTGGGAAAGGATATGGGATTCTGTTTACCCCGGAAAAATGTTCGTTTCCCGGGCGATAAACGAATTTTGGCACAACGGAGTTGCGGGTAGTCGTATAGTTTTCAAAAATTTTACAAAAGTTATGGGGTTAGGAACATTTTTTTAATAAAGCGCTTTCTATTACACCATATTTTACTAACTTAAATAACTTTATCCAACTAAAATTAAAGTTAAATACGCATTTTGGCGGTGATGATGATGTTTTCTAATAACTTAACTCCGAGCCTACGTAAGTTAGGGTAAGCCCGGAGATAAGCAAGTTAATTTTAAATTTCATTAAACATTTTCAGCTTAGCCTTAAGACACAACCGGGATTCGAGCTTATTTCACTAAAAAGGTTTTTTCAATTATTTTATTCATATACTATATACAGGGTGTAACAAAAGTAAGCGATAAAACTATAGGGACACATCCCTGATATGGAATTGACTGTGAAAGCAGCAGCGCTGAAAACAAAAAATTTATTGGCTCTTTGTACGGGAAAAGTCATGTCGCTGGGGCACTTGGCCATACAGTGAGCTCTATATCAGGAACACATTCGATCCCTAATTTTTATCACTTACTTTTGTTACACCCTGTATAAACGACTTATGTTCCTCGGAAAATATAAAGTTTTTATATTTTTTAATATATTTAATGTTTTGTGTGTTTCACTTAAGTCCCTAAGTGGAGAGATATGTTATTTATATTGATTTAAAAGGACTTCTTGTTATTTTACTGGGTGTTGCCCGTGACTATGTCCGCGTAGAAATGTACAAATTATCCCGTTTTTACAATATTTTTGATAACAGTTGGACATTTATTTGTCGTAGCGTGATGCTATGTAGCCTATAGCCTTCCTCGATAAATGGACTAACTAAAACAAAAATATTTCAGCAAGTATGTAGTTCCTGAGATTAGCGCCTTTAAACGAACAAACTCTTCATGTTTATATTATTATTGTTAGTATATTTGTAAATGTTGATTTAAAAGGACTCCTTATGAGGATATTATTTGTATTGTATTCAAAGACCACACGGAAAAAACAAGGAATGTTAAAAAAGTACAACTAAGAGAAAAACAGCTTTATGTCTATATACAGCCAGGGACAAACAAATATACATTGAACTGTAACAGTTGACTGCGACGGTTTTACCCAGTTCTGATTTTTATAATAGAATGATACACTTATAAGTTAACAGATGGCATTAAAAAGATAGTTTCACAAAAATGTGACTGATACCTTGTTTTTTCCGCGTGGTATTAATTTTATAAACGAGACTTACGCCCGTTCTTCTGGCCGGTAGACGAACTACGAATCTATTCATACTTGCGTACTCCCACACTAATATTATAAATGGGAAAGTTTGTTTGCTTATGTATCTGCCTGTCTGTCTGTTACCCCTTCACGCCTAGACCACTTCAGCGATTTTGCTAAAATTTGTTATGGAGATAATTTGAGTTCCTAGGAAGTACAAAGGATACTTTATATTCCAGAATAATGCTTAGTTCTCGCGTGATAAACGAATTTTGGCATGACGGAATTACGGGTGTCATTTAGTTTATGAAATTTTTCGCACTAAACTTCTGCTGCCCCAGAACCGTAGCATATCTAAATTTTTACCTAATTTCGCCAGAAGAAAGGTTATGTTATTCTTACGTCGGTTTTAGCGAGTTTCTTACGCCGGTTCTCGACGGGTTAGTTCCCATACCGGTGGTAGGCACCGTAGTCTCGACGTTCAGAAAGTGTACTTAAGGTACTGATTTTAAATAAAAAAAAATGTATTTTACTTGTTTTTATTTTGAAGAGTATAATATGTATGTGTATATAATTGTTTGGCATGCTCTGGAGTCTAAACGGCGTGATGATTTTTATCTTGAGAGGTGTCATTAGATTCGTATTTAAGGGCGTTCTACACGGCGGAAACAAACATTCCGCAAAGGTGATGATGCAATGCATTTTACGCTACGAACTGAAGGTGCATTTTAGACATTAATATTGTAAATGGTCGTGTTTGACAAACCTTGATGTCAAGAATTGAATTGAATTGAGAGTGAATCTTTGCATATTAATGTTGTCCATCGAGTATAGCTATTTTCAATCGTCCGCCACGAACTGAGGGTGCAATTTGGATTGCATCAAAGTGCGTCTTTGCGTGATGTTTTTTCCTGCCGTGTAGAACCCCCATTACTGTGAGAGACGAGAGTGACACGAGATATAAAAAAAAATAGCGGCTTTTGGCGCCAAATTAGAATTGCAACAATTCCTGTTTTTGTTTTTGGACATTAAGCTGGTACCACTAGTTCAGCTTCAAGTGGTTTCAGAAAGCTAAAGCATATGAAAATGTTAAGTTAAAGACGTATACGAGTATCTTTAAGAAACAACATCCAGAATAGGTACAAGTCATGTGTATGTGTGTGTGTGTGTGTGTGCATCGAGTATAAAGTATACGCTAACATACGTGACTACGATCTCGGCCTCACATCAGGTGTAGTGGCGCCCGTTTTAAAAGACATTGATTTGAGTTAGCGCCTACGTGGCGTTAATGTATTACTCTGTGTGCTATCTACGAAAAATATTTTTAGGCACCGTAGTATAAAAGTAAATATGATCAAAAAATGTTGTAAGCCTGCATAATGCAGTTCACTGTGAAAGTAGCAGCACTGAGAACTACTTTTGAGCTATTTGTTTATATAAAATTTACCATACAACATTTTTATTTTATCACACAGGACAAAGACATTTTATTTTAACTTTGTTTTCATACCACGTATATTATTTTTAGTGAGAACTTATCACACTGGCGCGAATAGTCGCTAATGTAATTCACACAACAACAGAGTTCGGCTGGGCGATGAATATTTACTCAAATGCAAATTCACTTTTCTCACTTCAATCTCGCCGAACGGAAGTTTAATCTTCCCCCCGAGTGAAACATATAACGCGGATAACTTTATCACACTAGCGAATAGAACGGCGCGTATTGTTTTCGACCTGTGATTTGTCAAATTGTTGCTACAAATCTTTAACGGTATTCATTTTCAGAACATTTTGGCTATAACAAAAGCAGTAATTCATAAACTGATATTCCAAGTTAGTCCAAATAAAATTTTAATAAGCATGTAATTTTTAGAACATGATTTTTATATTTATTTTTAGAATATAACAATATAAAAAACTGTTATTTCTGCGAGTAAATTTTTTGCCTGTGTAGAAGTGATTTATCCCACGGGAGCATGTAAATGGAGTAAAAAATATCCAATATTCAATATAGGTCTTTCCTTGTATACGGAACTCGCGCTTGACCGACTTTCTACGTATTGAATTATTATAGCCTTTGTGATAATTTGAGCAATTTAACGGTTAATCTTAAGAATTTTCCAATCGGTTTAATACTTTTTGAGTTTATTCGTAACAAACATACAAAAATACAAATCTTTACCCTTTATTAACAGTATGATTAGCTAGTTACTTACATCATTTAAAAAAATTTAAAATTATAGATACTTAAAAGCATATTTCGCATTTCACTAAACAAAGTTATATTCTTACTACTTGAACATAACTTTGTTTAGTGAAATGCGAAATACATATTTTGAAAACAGAGATACCTGATGAATGATAATTGTGTTTCCATTTCCTGCGGTTGTTATATGTTGTGTGATAGCCTCTTGTGGCATACACGAGGCGTCTATAAGTGCGCTTAAACCCGCGTTATAGTCTGGTTACCGTTAACAGACTGTTTAATAAGGCGAACCGTTGATTAAACCGCTTTATAAGGTGCGGCGTTTAATAAGAGTTTAATTTATGTTTAACTCGACTGCAATTCGAAGGTCATGTACTATCAGAGAAGCTGAAGCAGGGAGAGATTGCGGATCTAAATGAACTGGTGGCGTTATTTCAAACGAAGCCGACAGACCACGACTTACATCTTCCGACCAAATAACGTGGGGCTGTCAAATGGCTTTGTTTCAATTTCCTCAATAGTACAACCACTCACTAGTTTGGACCTTCGTAGCGTCAAGATTCATTCATAACGTGGGAACCGTACAGTTTCGCGTGATAAAAAATATCCTGTATGTTCTTTAGACTTAATAGCAACAAAACTAGGTAAAGGTTTCATTCAAATTCGTCCTGGAGATTAGCGCATACACACAGATAACTGTAAAGGAAGGAAAAACGAAGAAAAAAAACACACTTTCCCATTTAAGATATTAGTAAGAATGTTATCTATCTATACTATTCTATACACTATACGTACATGTATTAACGTTTTTATAGTTTAGAGCGTCCGTGGCCTAGTGGGTAAGACCTTTGGTTCGCACTCGAGAGGGTGCAGATTCAAATCCCGGTGGAGGCGTGTACCAATGAGTCATTTTCCCATCTCGAGTACATAATACTGATACTCATTGCCGTGGGAGAGCCATGCTTCGGAACGAATGGACCAGCTCGACCGAAGTGATACCACGGCATAAAATGTTACGACGCATATAAATAAAATTTCGGAAAAATAATATTTCGGAAAACTCTCCCCACATTTTAAATTTCGATTCAAACACATTTTTCGAATCCTCGTGATAAATCAGTAGATGTGAAAAATCACATTTTAAGTATTCAATATTTTATTGGCAAATACACAATATGACATATCACTTGAAAAGTTGTAACACGACTGTAGGCTTAAGCTTCGCGCTCACTGTTGACGGGGCGTGTCACGCCGCATCGCATTTTTCATACAAAGTGCGCACTCGGTCCGTAAAATTTGTTGAAACTTGTCGATTTGAAATTCGTCGACAGTGTTGCCGAAGCTTAAGGCCGTTTCTCCACCGCTGCCATGATCGAGGCTATAGATTATATTTTCTAACGTCCGTGTCGTCGCCGATCTGTTGTGGCGTAGAGAAAATGAACGTGTCGCCTTTGTCATAAAGTGGTATTTTATAGGGCCTAAATAATTTCGTTGACGGTGTCGGCGTGTGGTGGACAAACGGCGTTAGGGTGAGTTCACAATGATATACGATGCGGTAGAGAGTTAGGGCTGCGGTCAAGTGACTCGATCGACGAAACACAACGCTGTTTCACGCCGGTTTCCTGTTAAGTCATGGTATCACACCGGTCGAGCCGGCTCATTCGTGCCGAAACGCAGCAATAAACGTCCGATTATGTACAATCTATAATTTTAAATAGGATAACAGGATACATCTTAATGACATTAGTGTATGTGACAGAATATTCTATAAAGAAATATTCTATATAACACATAAAGAATTTAGGTAATATTTTGACGACCTCTGTGGTGCAGTGGTTGAGCACCTTGGTAGCTCACGCCGGGGGTCGCGGGTTCGAATCCCGCCGACGGAACAAAAAAAGTTTTT
>JAOTAV010084196.1:0-12131 GCA_026546445.1 Cyclargus thomasi | reverse complement strand
TATATATATATATATATATATATATATATTACTTATATTACTTATATTACTTTAATACAATACATATATTTAAGATTTTTATTATATGATACAAATATTTAATACACATCCAAGACCCAGGAACATTGATAAAAACTTGCTCCGTCGGTGGGATTCGACCCGCGACCCCCGGCTTAAGCTACCTACGCGCTTACCAACTGAGTCACAGAGGTTGTCAGTTTTACAACATTTTTTATTACAGTAGGTCTATCATGCTTCATTTTGAAGCACTAGTAATTTAATAAATACAATAAATGTTTAATAAAGTGACCAGTAGTGGTGCTGCAAAATTCTGTCACACTCAAATTTATGTAGTTGCTATTGAGCATCAACAAATACTTTTGGTTCAAACTCATGGAAGAGTTCAGCTCCTATTGGTCATAATGTAATGTTTATAGCCTATAGCCTTCCTTGAATTGAATTTCAATTTTGGCCAGTAGTTCCTGAGATTAGCATGTTTAAGCAACCAAACTCTTCAGCTTTATATTATTAGTAAGAATTGTGAAAATAACATTTACCATTTTGATTTTATTCAGTTCGTCCATTGCAGATGGCAGCAGTGGTTTGACGGAATTAATCTCTAGCATGGTTAGGTGATCTAATCTACCATACGACCCTCCTGATTTCATCATAGCATCCATTGAAGTCCGTAACTTCGACATGCGTATGTCCCAAATGTCTTTAATGATAGTTTTGATTTCTGCAGCTGATGGTATGTCCTCTGCTGCGACTCCTAATATCAGCTTTGCTTCCACCATATAATGCTCATTGGGCATTTTAGTAAAGAACCTAAAATGTTCTTTTAAATAAATATTATGGTACAATAATTGTGGTTGTTAAAATAATAAGGTAATTGTTTAAAAAAATGTGCCTTTCTTATTAAAGTTATTAAGTTTAGAAATTTTCATAGCTAGCTATAGATATGTAAAAAAGAATAATAAACTAAGTATAATATACCTAATAAAAACCTATTGATTCTATTGCCGAATCTGTGTTTTTTCTTCTTCGTTTCGGAATTTCACTTAAAACTGAAGGTTTGTTGTTAGCAAAAAGTAATTTGTCTTACCTAGATTTCTTTTCTTCTTCTTTGATACTTTCTAAAACTTCTATGTCCATCCATTCTGGTGGCACTATGCGGCACTTTTGTTTCTGTTTCAGCATAACTGCCAACCATAATGGCACATTTAACGGCAGTCCAGCTCGGAATGGCCCGAATTCGCCACAAATTAAGTAAAGTTTGTCGTAACTAAAGTTTGGGATAACACTCACTATACGATTTTCACCGATAAACTCAATTTCGTATGGATCCATTGTACTCAACTGTAATCGGCATGATATAGAAACTAGTTTATTAATAGAATTAAATAGCTTTACAATAAATGCAATTACAAAACCATAACTTGTTTGTGGACACAATTTGAGGTCGTCAAAAAACGCGGGAAATATGACACCTCTGGACACTTGACATTAACAAATAGCAACAGATATGGCGCCATCTCTGAGATAGTAATAAAAACACTTTCACTTCTATCCTGCAGGCACATTACAATGATACTTCTAGTCCCCGCCAGATGTCTCATAAAATTATTCAAAATAAAATATTAATTAATTATTGAATAATATGATTATTATATAATTTCTCTTTGGAACAAGTGAATGTTGTTCGAAGAAGCTCCTTTCCTCTTAACAGAGGATATCATTGGTTTAAATAAATAAATAACTCTTTATACGAACAAAAAAGTCACAATATCAAAAAACAAAAAATGTTTATATAAGCATAGGAATAGGAATTGTACCTAATTGGTCCATGATATAAGTCAGACAAAAATAAAATGTCTAGAAACTATTTATAAATCGCACTACATCTCAAGTATTAAATAAGGTACAGAATGAAAGAAAAACCGGCCAAGTGAAAGTTGGACTCGCGCACGAATGGTTCCAGTGCCAGTACCAAAAAATTGGATAAACGCATTTTTTAAAATTTTAAATGTATAAAAAAGTTTTAAATTTATAAAAAAGTAAAAAATTATGAAAACGTAAATATTTATAAAACAAAGTCATAAAATAAAAATATTGTTGGTGGGAATAAATTCATGGCCTCTTCGATCTTAAGCAAGCACCCTACTTACTCCGCCACACCGCTAATGACAAATGCATCGAATTTAATTAATATATTATTAACCATCGCATCTTACTATGGAACGAAAACTCAGAAAACATATTTGTTGTATTAGAACCTCCTTTAAATATCTGATTTATTTTGTTTTTAGTATTTGTTGTTATAGCGGCAACAGAAATACATATTCTATGAATATTGATGAGACAGACGGACGGATAGACAAGCAGACGGACAGACATCAAAGTCTTAGTAATAGAATCCTGTTTTTACACTCTGGGTACGGAACCCTAAAAAGGTCAAAGCGCAAGGGCTAAGTTGTTAGTTATCGTAATCAAAGTTAGTGCGATCGATGCAAATCGCTTTGGCAAAGTGCAAACTCCTAATTACTAGCAGTAAATTAGGGTGGCCGGTGACACTGTCTCAGACGGCGATATTTATTGGGGTCCACAGCGACACTGTTTTATGAACGTCAAACGCTTATTAAATTCCGTGATTAGTTGGAAATGTGTTCAGTTTCTTGATAATTTTTGTCCAATCACGGTCATTAATAAGCAATTTAAGTATTTAATGTTAAAAGCTAAAAGTTATAGATATAATAAGTAGAATTATATTTTAATTTTTAAATGCAAAAATAAAACAGATAGAAAGTGACATCTGTTGTCGAATATTCAAACTATGTAAACAGTTCAAGTTCGAAACATTTTCGATAGATGGCATTCATACCTCCTAACCTCCGACACATTTTATATTCATTTGTATCCGAGTGCGAGTTTTCTTTGACATTCGACAGTGAACGCTTTTACTCGGATTTTTATATGGGATTTGTACATGTGACCGTGATTGCTAGGTAGCGCAAATCCCATGTAAAATCCTAGGTGAAAAAAAGGCGTTGACGGTCAAATGTCAAAAAAAATCGTATTCGGCACTCTGTTTCGATGGGCGACGACTTCAGTCGAGGGATTTCTTGGCTTCGTTATTTTTACTCACCATTTAATTTATCTTACCACTACCTATCAGTTATATTGGTAGGTAGTTACCAGACTTACCAGTAAATAAGCCTTCATCAGGTGCCTCTGACGCACCCCACGTCGTAAAGTGTCGTAAGCTCGTCGTAAACACCCCACCCGACAACACCCGATGTCAGATTTAGCGCCAATTAATGCAATGTTCATTTACCTAGCTTAATCGTCAATCAGGGTCCTATTTCACCATCATTGGCCGTGCATAATTCTTATATCGATTAAAAACCTGAAGGGTTTAGTAGTTGTAGTGGTGGCATTAGCTTAAAACTGTTAGCACACCGTACGCCGTCGCGCGCCGTCAACGATAGACAGATAAATGTCACATTATGATCTTGTCTATAGATTTCATTTTCTATTGACATTGCTTTAGCGCCTATGTCAGCTATTACTGCCTAGGGTTACCATATCTCAGGTATTGTCCTGAGATTTCACGATTTATGGCTGGACTTTTCGATTGACAACAAAATATGTAAATACGAAAATAATATTACTTTTCAAATAATAATAAATTGCAAGGGATTTTTAATTGAAAATGGGCAATTTTTTCGAATTTTAGATTATTTCATCTGGTAACTCTAACGGCCCCCGGCCGGCCTGGCACCGATTACGGAAAAATAAGCGAAGCTTTTTAAGGTCTCTTAAGTGACATTATTGTCAATATCCATATAAAGGACTAGGACGAGTTGTAACAGAACCAGATTGCGGATTTAAGTAAGTCGGTCGAGTTATGTGTAACCCAGGCGACAGATCACGGCTTACATGTACCGACCAAATGACGGAGGTTCATCAACTGGATCTGATTTAATTTCCCTCATCGTACAAGGGGTCGAGTCGAGAGTCGAAAGTCGAGCAGTAGAGCTGTGTCGGCTGGATTTGACACAACTCGACCAACTAACTTAGATCCGCAATCTGGGATTTTTTCAGCGTCCCTGAAGTTTTTTGTACCAAATTATTATTAAAATAGGTCTTAATTACCTATTTCAATTCTCCGGTTCAAAAGTCTATATTTATGCAAAGAAAATGTAAATTCACTTCTACTTTGACTACTGAATAATATTTTAAATACTCAATAGACCAACAAAGTACGCTAGCATTAAGCCTTATCGTCTCAGGCTTTGGCCGGAGCTGATAATAAGTTCGTTACCGAAAGAGTAATGGTGATCACAGCAACCTTCGCCTCCTTAACTTAACTACTCATAATATACCAGGGGTACGCAACAGCTAGCGAAGACGGTGTAAAATATTTAAATCAAAACAGTACTTTTTTTAATGATATTAAGGGGGCAAGCGAGCAGATGGGTTACCTGATGGAAAGCAACTGCCGTCGCCCATGGATACTCACGACATCCGGAGAGTCGCAAGTGCGTTGCCTGCCTTTACGAGGAGATAGGGAATGGGAATAGGGATAGGGAGATTAGGGAAGTTGGGCCACCGGTGAACTCATTCACTGAACGACACACAGCATAACACCGTTTCACGAGAATTTTCTGTGAGGCCGTGGTATCACTCCGGTTGAGCCGGCCCATTCGTCCCGAAGCATTTTTTTTTGTACTACTTTGAGCATCCGTATTATGTACTTAAGATCGGGAAATGTCTCATAAGTACACGCCTCCACCGGGGTTCGAACTTGCACCCCCTAGAAGGCGAACCAAAGGTCTTACCCATTAGGCCACTGACGCTCTAAGAGTAAAGTACCGAGTCGAATTAGAGATTTCTAGGTTTATTGTTACTTTGCACAATTATAAAACGCTGCAAGTCATTCATCACTCACTCTAGGTGGGTTGGATTACTGATAGGAACAAAGAGGTATACAAAAACTACGCTATTCTATATCAATATTAAAAACTAGTTTATCGTGTGGGAACGGAATAAATGATCATTTGTCTTTCCCCGGAAATATCTTCATACCAAATTTCAGCAAGTTAGCAGACAGGCACACTTTCGCATTCACAATAACATATGTATGGAGGTATGGATGTGAAAAATTTTTAGTTTGGATGTTTGTTGGTTAGTGCTGTAGTGTTGGTAGTTAGGTAGGGTTTTAGCTGAGTTAGTACGGATTAGACTTTTAGCGAATGGAGAAGATGCGTTTAAGTCAAAATTTATTGAATACAAATTGTTATGATAATATGGGCTAAAGATTTACAGAATGACAAAAAATCTTCGAGTACTACATATATAAAGATAAATAAATATTCAAAGAAAGAATAAAAAATCATGCATTTTCTCCATTCCCATAATTAAAGCCAAAGGTTGTCATTTTCTGTCGCAGTCAGTGTAGTAGCCAACCAGTTATCATCTCGAAGATTCCGCTAATTACGGCGGGGCCTGATAACTAGAGCTTATTTGCGTAATAACTTATATCTCACTTTACTTAATTTAACTAAAGAATAAAGTTTTTCTTGGAGTAAAAAAAAATAAGCGATGGATTACGACTGCTCGTTATGTGCTAATAGTACGCAAGCATAAAAAAACTTTATGGTATACTAACTGACCCGGCGAACTTTGTTCCGCCTTAATGGCAATAAATAAGCAGATTGTGTTTTTTTTTATTGGAAAAAATACAAAATAAAATGAAATAACTACTATAGTACAGAAATCCAGGAAAAAGTGTGCAGTGCTGAAACCTACATACAACATATATATATATGTTGTATGTTAGTAACATCACTTATAACTCAAGAAAGGCAGAACAGATATTATTATAATAATATTTTAAGTCAACAACTTGGTTGGAAGATGTATATTTTTATATTTCAAATCAAGAAAAGGAACGAATACTAAAGTATTACGCCGTATTGCCCAGCATATTATGTTAACAACGTTTTCCTTATAGAAGCCTTTACATAAACACTTTTTGTTAATGTGTAATATAAAAACATTAATCTGTATGTTAATACGCAACCTTTGTACCCCTTTTTACAAAAGACGCGTAGACGTAAAAGCATGAAATTCCTCCCAGTTATAGTTGATATGGAGCAGGAGCGTGGAATACCAATATCATTTGACTTATCACAACACATATATAACAATATGCTTTTATCTTACATATTTTAACAAATAAAACGCTACGCAGTACGCACACTTCAACACGCACACTACAACATTTTGACATGACACGATAATCATACACGTAATACTGTTGTAGGCTGTGTTTTTTTTAATAAAATAATGGCTTGGTTATGCAAAATTTAAGTCTGTGATTGAATTTCGACCATAGGGCGACTTCTAGTACTCTTAAGATAGAGCGTTCGTAGCCTTGTGGGTAAGACCTTAGGTTTGCACTATTGCGTGTACCAATGAGCCATTTTCCGATCTCAAGTACATTATACGGGTGCTCATTGCGTGGGAGAACGAAGAATGGGCCGGCTCGACCGGAGTCATACCACGGCCTCACAGAAAACTGGCGTGAAACCGAGTTGTACTGTATTTCCTTCAGTGAGTGAGTATACCGATGGCCCAACTTTATTAATCCCACTATACCTATTCCTAATCACTATTCCCTAATAAAAAGGCCAG
The DNA here is from genome assembly GCA_026546445.1 of Cyclargus thomasi. Lineage (NCBI taxonomy): Eukaryota > Metazoa > Arthropoda > Insecta > Lepidoptera > Lycaenidae > Cyclargus > Cyclargus thomasi. The sequence continues at coordinate 5,432 of JAOTAV010084196.1, read as the reverse complement.
CAACGCACTTGTGATTCTTCGGATGTCACGAGTGTCCGTGGGCGACGGCAGTTGCTTTTCATCACCCGTCTGCTGGCTTGCCCCCTATATCATAAAAAAATGATCTGGTATAAATAATATTAAAAAAATGTTCTCAGGCTTAAATAAGACCTCAAAAGGTATCAACGGAACTATAGAGGCTTTTTTTACAAGACAGACTTACACTCTAGTTTAAAAAGAGGCCGAAATCAAGCAGACATATTAAATTACAGACTAGAGAGAGAGAGAATAGAGACAACGATGTTAAATTAAGCAATATTAAAAAAAGGTTGAATAATTATTTTTCTTACATACTATCTGCATGTCAACAATTAGTCATCCAACAATTTATTAAAAATAATTGTGATAACCTAAACAATTTAGCGAATTAAATGTAGGTATTAGTAATTTGCGTCTTGCAGAAACGTAAAGAACTACATCAACAATTACAAAGAGAACGACAGGCGGGAAAAAAAGTGTTTTTGCGATATGATAGAATAGTAGAAATGAAAACTGGCCAGTCATAGTGTGAATTCTAAAAGAAACAAGATACTTATGTCTATGTCACCTGAAGAGGCGCGTGAGAAAAATTCAATGTCTGTATCGGAAATGGTTAAACAGACAACAAAGAAGAATAAAAAACAAAACATTACAAATTTTTTACGTCCTTCTCAACTTTCTACTCATAACTAATCATTTTCCGAATGATCGGTTATGAGTAGAAGAGTAGAGAGGAGTATTCAAAAAAACTAATTACTGCCACTACAACCTCTCTTCACCCTCCTTTTCCAAGCCGGCTGGTCTCCGTGGAGGAGTCAGACCACTGCCTCCTAAATCACAAAAAAAATTAAAAATCAATAGTAATCTAAGAAATAAAAGGAAACAATCATCCCACCCAAACATTGCAAGCCTTAACGAACGAACTCTTTTATCAGAAAGCAGGATTGAAGAACTAAAAAATGCCATAAAGAATTTAAAATGGTATAAAATCGGATTATATGAAATCAGAAGAAATAATAGAAGAATATCCCGATTTCATATTATATCATATATCTGCAACGAATAGAAGGAATGGAGTTGGTTTTTTAACCAAAAAACATTTAAGAAACAATTCTTAAGTATAAAAAGTTTTTCAGATCGAGTTGCTTTGCTAGAAGTACGGCTGGCTGATACCAGTACCTGGTCGTTGATTCAAATTTACGCCCCTACAGATGCCCATAGTAAAGAAAATGTAGATCACTTTTATGATATAGTACAGCCTTAGACTCTACACACGAAAATAATGTTATGTTACTCGGTGACTTCAACGCAAAAATAAAAAAAGCTAAGGAAAATGAAACTAACATTATAGGAAAATACTCTTATGGTAAAAGAAGTCCGAATGGTAATAAATTAGTGGAGTTTGCCCTCGAAAATAGGTGCTTCTTTGTAAACTCTATGTTTCCACGTAAACCAAATAAGACTTGGACATGGCGATCTCCTAATGGACAACATCTAAATGAGATTGACGACATAATCACGAATCAACCAAGACATTTAAAAACGTTCGACATTATAAAGAACCTAAATTTTAATACCGACCACAGAATGATACGCTGCTCAATACAGGTGAACACAAAAATTAAAAGAAAAATTATAAAACCAACTAGTTACCCAAGAATTCTACCAAAGATATCAGAAGAGGATGCCAGATACTGGGAAAATAAATTTATGGAAGCAGTCAAAGTTTCTCCCAACGTTCAATTCCAATACAATAAATTTGAAAAAGAGCTACAGAATCTGATAAAACAACTACCGTGCCAAGAAAAACATCCTCGTAAATTTATTAATGAAGAAACAAAAAAGATATTAAAACAAAGAAAAGATCCAAAGAGATAAGATCGGAAATAACAAAAATCAGCAAGCAAATAAATAGAGCTATCAGTCAAAAAAAAAAATAATACGCCAAAATACTTTTGAGAAATTTATGAGCAAAACTGGAGCTCTACGTAAAGCATACAAAGAACTAAGTGAAAATACAACCTAGACAGCTCATTTGAATAATAAAATTGGAATTGCGCAGTATAGACGTCCTGATATTATAAAGGAAGCCACCAAGTATTTCGAAGAGCTCTATAACATAGATGTCATACTACCAGAATCTTCTGTTACAGAGTCTCACAACTTTACACTATCAAACGAGGACTCTAAACTGAAACCAAATATATTACTATCAGAAATCGAACACGCCATTAACACACAAAAAACAATAAAGCCCCAGAAACTGATAACATTGCCAACGAATTGCTTAAAGCAGTATCTGCCACAATTCTGAAACCCCTACAGATCATATTTAACATTATATTAAGAACAAGAACTACGCCACAGCAGTGGTCAAAATCAACAATTATATTGCTTCATAAAAAAGGCGACAGAAGTGATCTAGCAAATTATAGACCAATCAGCCTCACAACAAACCTATATAAAATATTTTCTAAAATAATTCTACATAGAATATCGATGACTCTCGATGAAAATCAGCCGCGTGAGTAAGCAGACTTTCGTAAAGGCTATTCGACTAACATATACAAGTCAAAACACAAATTATAGAAAAATGAAGAGAATATAATAAGACTTTATATATGTGCTTCATCGACTACACGAAAGCCTTCGATTCTCTACATTTTGAATCAATATGGAACGGGACGATTTAGAAAAGGTTTTCTTTTTATAGTTTTAATACTTTTATTTAAAAAAAAATTCAATATGTTATTTATATTTTTTTGTTAATTTTATATTATGTAAGCGGTGGTAGGTTAATAAAGGCTATTTTTATTTATTAGTAATTTGCATACCACTGCAGTGAAATAATAGTTAATTCGTTTTAAATATTCATTAACCTACGTACCAAGCCGTAGTTATTTGAAGTAAATCACTTTTCTACATTTTCTTTATTCGATAATAATAAGGAACCACCAATAAAGTACGTCAGACGAATTTAATGATTTTTAGATTCCTCACCACTTTTGCTGGGACCTACTGTGACGTCTGTGACGTCATTTTACAATTTTTACATTTAAAAATTTAAACCACCCTTCCATCTGTATGTAAGGAACATGTACACATTTGGAAGTCTTTTAAAAAATTAACCAAAAATGGAACGGGATTTGTCTTTTAAAAATCGATATCGAATCTAAAATAAAACGGTATTTTTTCTGTATTAGGAATCGAAAATGAAATTTTGTTGCAGCCTCCGAAAGGGATCGTCAACATCCTCGATGACGTGGTCATCTACAACGATCCGTACGGTGTGGCGCTGGTCATCGGCGCGTGGAACTACCCGCTTCAGCTGCTCCTGCTGCCCATGACTGGGGCGATCGCCGCCGGGAACGTGGTGGTGGTGAAGCCCAGCGAACTGGCGCCCGCCAGCGAACAGTTCATTGCGGAGATGGTGCCGAAGTACTTGGATAATGTAAGATGATGCTTGAAGTAACCCTATAGTCCAGCTGCACGTTCTCTGGATTTCGGACCAGAAAATCGGACGGCCCAGCGGGACGAACTCTGTTCATATGTTTTGCTTCGAGCCCGACACACTATCCGACATTTCTGTTAGGTTTTTGACAGCGCGTCAGAATTTTCTGTTTAGAAATTCGGATGATGTGCGGCTGGGTTTCACCAAAGGCATTTAGCATAGGGTCAGAAGGGCTATAGCCCAAGGCTGCGAGGGACGGCTCAGAGGCAGTCCAGGTGCGGAAAGCTATAAAAAACGTGAACGCGCATTCTTCCTGTCTTTAGCCCAAGATTAGGTTTGACTCAGATTTGTGCATATGCCTAAGTGTCGGACAGGAATGAGAAATACCTAATAACTTCTTAGCAATGGATACAAAAGTAAATCTATCGTCTGTATCACGAAAAAAGTATCTTTTAATCTTCGGACTCTGGTTACAGAACAAAGTTGAAGAATCTTATTTTTCAAATGCGGAAATCGATGACCTTCGATTTAAAAGACGCGCTACAAACCACTCAGATATTAAATACCTACTAGAATGTACCAATGAGACATTCCGATTCCAAGTACATAATACGGATACTCATTACCATGCTTCGGCACGAATGGGCCGGTACGGCCAGAGCGATACAACGGCCTCACGGAAAACTAGCGTGAAACTGCGTTATGTTGTGTTTCGTTCAGTGTGTGAGTTTACCGGTGGCCTAACCTGCCTTATTCTGTCTATTCCTATTCCCTCATGACGGCAGTTCCTTTCATCAGGTAACTCGTCAGCTCCTTTTTCCCCTAAATGTAATTAAAAAAAAGTTTTCTAAGCAGACATTGTTCAAAAACATCATTTTACAGTATTAACTCTACAAATTACTTCCAGGATGCCGTCATCGTCTTCAAGGGTGGTCCAGAAGAGACGTCAGAGCTGCTGAAGCACAAATTCGACTACATCTTCTACACCGGCAGCACGAATGTTGGCAAGATTGTGTACGCCGCGGCCACGAAACACCTCACGCCTGTTACACTGGAGTTGGGAGGCAAAAGGTACGGTTACTTTCTCAGTGCCGATTCACATGCCGTTGCTGTCGTGAAAAAACACTATATTCTAAATTGCAGCTGTCATGCACACCCAAAAGACTGCAGTGTTTGGCTCGACAGGGCAGTATGTGTTGTGACTTTTTAATTCGACCATTGTAAAATGATAATAATAATAAATATTGTTTATTGTGCACACAAAGATTGACAATTTTACAAACATCTCTAAACACAAGTGTAACAAAACGGCATATAAGTGCGCTCAAAGTTATTAAGTTACTACCCGTCCCGTGCCCACCCCATTGGGTTTTGACTTATTGATTTCAATAAAAAAATATGCCCATAGTGATCTCGGATATTATAGCTTTCTAAAAGTTCAGGGAATTTTGGAAATCAGTTCGGTAGCTTCAGAGATAAATTTGATTTTCGTAGAATTCGAAAGTAAATGATTTACCCTAAACCAATCTACTATTTTTGAGAGAGCACTGTTTACCGTCGTTTCGTCGTAATTTGACTGTTGTCTCTTCACTTTAAAAATAAGTGAAGTATCATCAGCAAAAAGTATATATATATATTATAGTCATAACTCATGAATAATGTGACATTGAACAACACTGTGTCTATTTTAGGATTAATGAAAACATCATGAGAAACATACAATTTGCGAATAAAAAACACTTATTAATGTGCGAATCTGGTTATGTTCTGTTTTTTTTATGTCAATGGTACAGTAAGTTCACTTTGAACTTTAGACTTGAAACTGTAAAAAGTTTTTAAATATGTAATTTAACCCCCTTATTTATAAAATATATAAGCAATGTTTAACTAATCAAGGTTCGCTGTCCCTTTCTGTCGTGTGACATTTTTAATATTCTAGAAAGGGACGGCGAACCTTGATTAG
>JAOTAV010084164.1:0-12137 GCA_026546445.1 Cyclargus thomasi | reverse complement strand
GACCTTAGATGATTTTCCCGTATACGAAATTTTGTATGGGATCTGTAAGTCTATAAAATAATTTGTCTATGGTATTACCTACTGAATACCTGTTTTATCTTAAATCAATGTGGATCAATAAATTTATTAAAAAACCCTTCACCTTGACGACATCTAATCGTTAATGGCGAGAAACACCAAATAAAGCTTCTGAACAAATCATTCCCTCCAGAAATATTAAAACATACTAAATTTATATAAATAGGTTAAATATCTAAGGTGTAAAGAATTTACAAATAGACATTTTCGTTTATTTTTTTCTTTCAAATAGTTCTTAAATTAATGTTCATTGTGGACATGTATTTATTGCATTAGTCATATCCCAGTACTCCCGCGTAGTGATGATGTCATGTAATGCGTGATATCGTGTCGTTAAGCCATTACGTTAAATGTCTCTATGTTGCAGATAAACATAGAATATACAATGTTAAATAACCACGACTTTAATGTCTTTCGGCATTTAGTTGAAAATGTAGTCAAATGGTCAAATTAATTACAAACTCTATGTCCCGTTTCGCATGCATCGGGTTGCTGCACGATCCCCAGGCCGTATCGCAGCGGTATTCTCATGCGAAAGCATATTGATGCTATACAAATCCGTATACTTTCGATATCTGAGGGTACCGAAAATATTAGCACGGGCCATATTTGGTCGCCGTACGGTCGCCGCACCGTGTGAAAGCTCTACTTAGTATCCCCTTTTCGCTGGGATCGGATGCATGTGAAAGGGTATAATAATAATATTTTCTGCGAATTCTATCGCGACAAGCACGTAGCTATTGCTCATAAAATTACAAAATAAAATACACTTAGTAGAGACGAAAACGTACCATTATAATTATAACAGATATATGTGTTTGATTGTACTTTTGATTCATGGTGGAAATTCATGTTCATACTTAAAGAAACACTTTTCTTGCACATTCCCACTATATTTTTTTAGATTTAACAATTTATAACAATTACACGACCGGTTTCGACACCTGATGCTGACTTTGTCGAAACCGGTCGTGTAATTATTATAAATTTGTAAAATCTTAGAAAATATAGTGGAAAAAGTGCAAGAAAAGTGTATTTCTTTAAGTATGAATTATAACAGGGCCAGTTGACGGGGCTATAGTTAATCGGAATATGTGATATCTGTGAAAATCTAAAACCATACCTATCGGACGCGGCGGGCAACCGGCATTAGATTTCAGATAATAAGTCATGAGGCTACTTTATTTAAATCCACAATCTGGCTCTGTGTTTAAGCTTCCCTAATTTTTGCAGGACAAAAACTTGCTCTTTCCCGGGATTTAATTTTTTTTTACCATATTTTATTAAAATCGGTACAGCTTAAAAGGTAACAGACGAACATATTGTTTACATATACTTTTGCATTTTTAACATCAGTATCGATCATTAGTCATGTGTAAATAATATGTTTACGCAATTAACTTCTGTAAATAGCCATTTACAACTAGTAAAGGAAATGTATAGCTAATTTTTAATCTATTTATTTATGATGATTTTTAAAGTTGCAAAGGTATATCTGTAGAAATATTATAAATACATTACTCTGGAATTCACTGACTTCTGACATACGAGACTCCGACTCGATTGGAATTTTTAAAACAAAATTGCATAAACATCTTATACAAATATAGCAATGTATAGACTATCTTTATATACCTATAGTATGTATAGACAATCTTTATATACCTATCTATCTAATATTATCTGTATATTATTATGTATGTATGTATTCATTATCATAAATACGGTGTATATCTATTTTATAATTCACATAATATTTATATATCTAATAGAAATAATATAGTGTAATTTATACTTCCGTTATGAAGTTATCCGTTAACACAAAGGTTGTCTGGAAGAAATCGCTTTTAGCGATAAGACCACCTTTGCCCACATATTTTAATTAGATCTCTTAAGTTAAGTTTACGCTAATGTTTTCTTTTGTAATTTGTGAGCAATAAAGTGAATTTTTATTATTATTAAATACGAAAGAATGTCTGTGTATCTCTTCAAACCTAGAAATTTGATATGTAGATACTATAAGTCCTGGAATAGGACTTAGGATAATTTTTATCCCAGAAAATGTTATGGTTTTAGCCATTATATTAACGAATATTATTGTAGCGCAAAAGAGTTACGTGTACGTTATAGTAAAAAGTAATGAATTTTTTATAAACATAATATTCAGATCTAATCTTTATATTTCATTGTTCTTATATTTTCTCATCATAATTTGTTTTTAGGTATGTTTAGCCACGGCCAACTATCCTGGTATACCGTATAAGACGAATTTTATTTTAAATGGAACACTTCCCAATAATAATGGCATTCAAACACTAAACGTGACACAAAGTAAGTTTTTTTTATGAAGTTAGAGGGTAAAAAGGAAATCTCCCGATGGAAAGCAACAACCGTCGCAATAGACATTAGCAACATCAGAAAATCTTCATGTACGGCCGTGGCCTTACGCCGTTTGTGCATAGCACGCCGTCACTGTCAACAAGATTATTTCGGACCGACAAAATGCAACTTTATGATCTAGGCTTCATTTCGTAGCGACATTGTTCTAGCGTCCGTGACGTCGCCTAAGGAAAATGGAACCTGTCGCCAATGTCATACAGTGGCATTTTGTCTGGCTGAACGGTGACGGCGTTCGGTGGACAAAAGGCGTTACAGAAAGAGGAGAAACGTGCATGGCTCTCCCATCTAAATATAATTTATGTAGAAGGTATAATTAAAGCTGCTGACTCATGTTATGATAAATTTACTGTGTCACAGTTAATATACAGTCTGTGGACTTAATTTACTAAAATAAACTAGCTAGACGCTTTTAACCTAATTACTTGAAATTGGAATAACAGATGTGACAGCTCTTTTATAAATTTATATGTGGAATAAATAAACGTAAAATACTATAGTGTGTGTGATGTAGTTTGCGTATCGTTTTAATTATTAAAAATATGCATAAAGCATATTTTAAATAATAATGGTATTTCACGCTCCTCTTCCATATCAACTATAACTGGGAGAAATTTCATGCTTTTACATCTATGCGTCTTGTGTAAAAAAGGGCACAAAGTTTTCCTCTCACGTATACGATTAACATAATCCGACCAAATAATGTGGTTCTGGCTCCGGCTCTGTTTTAATTTTTTCCATGATTGCGACTGAATATAACTAGATCTGGCAGGCACTTTACGAGTTACCTCGCGCAAGTACTGCTCTAGAATCGATTAACTTAAACCATTGCGAAATTTGAATTTTTAATACTAACTTTTGATTTTAGAACACCTTTTAGAGCGTATCGAATTCGACCCGGTATGGGTGAAGAGTATGTGGTGGATGTGCCTCATATGTCTGATATGGGGTAGTGAGTTCATACTCGGCTGTCAACAGATGACCATAGCTGGGGCCGTCTCGCATTGGTACTTCAGGTGAGAGATTTCAATAAGTACCTATGAATAAAATTATAGAAATATGAAAAAAAAACCGACAAAGTTATGAATCTACTCGCGGTACGCTGCGTTAAAAAAACTGTAAAAGTCTCACTCAGGACTCTAACATCTCTACGCTAAATTTAGAAATCACGAAGTACCGACATACAAAGGAAAACAGTTGTACAATATTTAAAATATATTTTACATGCCGCTTAAGGAGTTGTATGCAAGAATTAATATAAAGTGATATTTATTTCAGAGGGCCAAATTCACATCCTTCACCAGTAATGTACTCAATCGGCAAGTTAGTGAAGTACCACTTGGGTTCCGTAGCTAAAGGCTCGTTCCTCATTACCTTGTTTAAGATCCCACGCCTTATCCTGACCTACTTGCACGCAAAGTAAGTGATACTTGACTCATCCTACTAATATTATAAACGCGAAAGATTGTGAGACCGTTTTCACATAATCCGATCCGATATCGGATAGAATTAAATGTATGAAATGTGTACGTCGGTCTTTGATATTGTAATCGTAATTTTTTCAGACTATCAGCACGGGCGGAGAAAGGTTCTGACTGTGCAAAATGCGGACTGAAATGCGGCATCTGTTGCTTCTACTGCCTGGAGAAGTTCATTCGTTACCTCAACCACAACGCGTACACAATCATAACCATTGAGCGAGTTCACTTCTGCAAAGCTGCTGCTAAGGTATTTCCTTTTTTTTATGAGATTGCGCCGCAAACGAGCAGACGGGTCAACTGATGGATAGCAACCGCAGTGGCAGTGCGTTGCCGGTGTTTTATGTGAAAATAGACTAAGGGAATAGGGGAGGCAGGAAGTTGGGCAGGAAGCCCCAGTAAACTCACTCACTCAACGCAATCATAGTGCAAGCGCTATTTTACACCGGTTCTCTGTGTGGCCCTATGAACGTCTCCTTTTGAACATGGTTCTCCATCGGCTATTTATTATCCATTTTTTGTATTTTGTTATCTGTTAAATAGTAATTTTTTGGAATATGTGTAAACGCAAGGATATTCATTATTTCGTGATGAAAGTATGCAGCAAGAAAGTGTGGGTGTTTGGAAAATTCACCCTATATTTTTTTGTTTTAACGAGTGCACAACACGCACATGACTTAGGTGTAAAACGTACATAAAATGTGGTGTGTTGCGGTTTAAGCTTCGCGCATTTTGTGACGAGGCGTATTGTAACGGGCCGTTTTTTAATACATTTTTATACAATAACAAGGTTTATTCAACCCTTCGGCTAAAAATTTAATGGAAATATATCAAGTTAAAGTGACATAATTCGACTCGAGTTATTTTTGATTTCTACTTTTAACTAAAAGTGTTAATTCAGTTAGCTGTACAGCTGCCAACTATGGTAACATTAAACGTTATATCGACGGTTAAGAACCAAATACTTAATCTACTTTTTTTTTATTTGTTTATGTCTGCTAAAAAATATTGTTCTTCTCGTTATTTCTAATAAAAAATGTGGTGACCAGGAATAAAATAGTATTTTATAAGAATATTGCGTGTATAAATAATCTATAACTATAATATTAAAATTATATTAAGTTTTTTTTTCTCTCCTGTAAAATTGAGATTTTGTAGATAGCAGTATTTGGTTCTTAACCATCGATATCTACTTCTTTCAGGCCTTCAGCACGATAGTGAACAACGCGCTACAAGTGGCTACAATCAATAGTGTGGGTGACTTCATACTGTTCCTCGGCAAGTGTATAGTGACTGCTGTGACGGGCAGCATCGGCCTGATACTCCTCAAGAGGAACTCGGATCTCCACTTCTTCGCTGTACCTACATTAGTGATATGCATATTCTCGTTCTTCATAGCTCACTGTATACTGTCGTTGTATGAGGTTGGTATTTTTTATAACCGGTTTAAATAGGTTATGCAATAGTCTTAATTAATTCATGTGTAGGATGTCGTCAAGTTGAAACAGAGCCAGATTGCTGATCTAAGGAAGTTGGTCGTGTTATATCAAATCCAGCCGACAGATTACAGCTTATATTTATTTTATATAAAAATAACGCGTAGCAGGATACAGCAAAACTTAATACTAAATTAATAACTAGTGAATGCTGAAAAGTCATCAAGGTCATTTCCGGCTCGAGCGCGCAGCCTCTCCGGCAAGCCGAGCCGACGAGGACGATCGGGTGCCATCGGTAATCTCCGGTTCCCCGTGCGGGCCACGAGATCGGACAAATTTCGCGGTACATTTGTAGGAAGCATTAACGGGCCACGCGCCGGGCGTATCAGCTCGCGCCTCATACAAAATGTACTAGCAGCCCTCGTGCGCTCGGCGCAGCGCACGAGATCAGTCTTCTTCTTGTAGTCTGATCATCAATTTTTTGCTCTGTACCGGTTTTTCTATTGATCACATAAGGTTTAATTTGTACTGTTTTTTTTACTAGGGATGCCATAGTACAATTTATTTTTATTACTAATAAGTAAAATTGGGGGTGTTATCAGCTCTATATAGATATCGTAAATAAACAACGACTGTCTGATTTCTCTGGCTGATTTTCTTTTTCCTAAGGTCGATGTGCATTCTTTTAAACCGGGTACAATAGATTGTAGATCCGTCAACTAGCTCTTGTTCCTGGTACATAAATTGAAAATTATGTTTCCATGAAAATGGCTTATAGATAGAAATATATTCTTAAGATTTTATGAAAAATGATTGATGATCTCCATATTCCAGATGGTGGTGGACTCGTTGTTCCTGTGCGTGTGCGAGGACCGCAACATGAACAGCGACGGGCAGTGGCAACACTCGCGCTTGGCCGAGCTCGGCGGACACAAGCGAACGCCACACGACGCCGAAATGGAGGACCTTAACAAGTACTAAAAATACTGGTTCATGGTTACCGCCTGCGCTACTCTGTCAGTTGGCCGTCAACGCTGACGGCGGAAGCTGAAAACAAACTATTGGTCGCGACTTATGTCTGGTTTACACATATTAAGTTGACAAGTAGTTAACTAAATTTTTACTTAACTCGTTAACTGTATGTAAACACAAAATTTAGTAGCAAGTGGCAAGTTAAGTCACTTAAAATTAAATTAAATTATATATAATAATAGTTAACTACTTGTCTACTTAACACGATTAAACCAGACATTACGGACGCGGCTAACAGCGGGAATATTCTAGAATTTAGATATTACACATTGACGTGTGCAAACTATTAGACGTAAATCGTGGACGTTATTGTAGGGGCTGTCAACCGCGTCCGTAAGTTGCGACCGATAGTTCGTTTTCAGCTTTACCCGTTCCCGCCCCGTCCCACGTTCCTACGGCGCGGTATAGAGGTTGTGGTTTACGCAGTGTATAACTGTTTAAGTTTCACTGTTTTTACTGGCATATTGAAAAAGGTCATATGAAAGAAAAAAAACAGCGAACATTGAATAACATTTATACAGTGTAATATAAATTTGATGAGATCTTCTAAACTGCTTTCTAGCCGTGGGAGAGCCAGAACCATGCTTCGGCACTAGTGAGCCGACTTAACCGAAGTGATACCACGGCCTCATAGAAAGCTAGAGTGAAACGGCGTTGTGCTGTGTTTAGTGAGTTTACCGGTGGCCCAACTTCCCTTATCCACTTATTGCTATTCCCTAATAAAGGCAACGCACTTGCGACTCTTCAGATGTCACGAGTGTCCATGTGCGACGGCAGTTGCTTACCATCAGGTAACCCGCTGGCTCGCTTGCCCCCTAAATATAAAAAAAAACCTAGTCGAATCCTTGTCTTTAGGGCTTAAAACCTAGGGCACTAGTCTAGTCACACAAGTCTGTGAGCGCTAACACATTACAATTTCGATTTCTGACCGATAAAAAACATTGGTATGTCAATTAAAACATCCCGGAGATTTTATTTAGTCTTGTTTCGCAACATGCGATATGGCACTGTTAAATGTAAAAATAACGATCATTGCCTCTTAAGAGATGCTTAACGTTAAGGGACCATCCATAAAGGACGTCACACCTATTTTATGGTTTTTGACCCCTCCTCCCCCTTTGTCACAGTTGGTTACATTTATAAGGACCCGCCTTCCCTATTGTTGCACCTAAAAAATTAAACCACATCGATTTTTTTAAAAATTGAGATTAAATTTCAAAATTTAAAATTTTTGTGTATTGTTAAATATGACTTTATTGATAATCCCTAATATGTGGTTCGTGAAAACTAAAATTTACTTGAAAATGTTTACTATTATTAACTGATTAATTTTTAAAAGGGTCCAGCACAGTGTATGCCAAGCGACAACACAAACTGACTGCTTTGATGCTTTACTACATGACCACTCTCTGTGTGATAGATCACATCTTACATCATTTTATTTTATTCACAGGTGATTTTCGAAGTGGAGTCCTGCCATATAATCAGCACATTTTTATAATTTTTTTTAATAGATTTAAGTATCTTTGACTCGCTTTACGCACAAACCTTTATTTTGCTCTATTTGTCCAACTAGCTCAAATAATTTTTAATAAGTATCCATTTTTATCTCTTTTGAGAAGTAGTTATAAGAACATTATTGTTATTTATAAGGATCATTCGTATATTAACTACAAATTAATTTGATTTGTTTGTGATACCACCACTTTTTTTATTATGTTTTCTTGGTATCGATAAGGTAACTGTTTATTATACAATAAAAATACTAATACATTTAGGGTGTAACAAAAAACTCATGTCGTTGGGGCACTTGCCCAAATAAATCACATTTTTAACCGACTTCCAAAAAAGGAGGAGGTTTCTTAAATCGACGGTATATAGACTTTTTTTTTGTTTGACCACTCATTACTCCGCCGTTAGTGAAAATCGAAAATTTTTTTGTTGTTGTATAGGGTCTAGCTGCAGTTTGGTCCCATTTTCACAAAAGTGGTGATCTGATGTGAGATCCAGGAGGAATCGAGACTATTTAAAATTTATATGGAAACATATACTGATTTTCGCTTTTTCTGAGGGATTCCAGGTCTGTGCAACCAAAAAGTAAGATTTTGGACAAATGTATACCCTGGTTCCGAAGGTGCTGTAGAGAACTTTTGGATCCTTATAGATAGCGATTCGGGGATTTCGGCTTTATATAGACAACTCAAAGTTAATGCCACTTGATCAGTTACATCAATAATCATTATCATAATCATCACTATAATGATGCAATGCACCATTACCTTTTAACCCTATTTGGGAAATTGGTTAAAAATGTTTGAGTATTTAGGTAACTGCTCAGAAAAGTAAAAAAATATATTGTTTAATGACATGTAATCGTTAATTCAATAGTATAGAATCTTAAGATTCTATACGTAATAAGCACAAAAATTTAAGTGTGTTTTGAATAACAAAATGTTATATTTTTGATATTATTTCTGCTTTGTGAGGCTTGATTCTATATTATGTTTATTTATAAACCTTAAAATCCTCAAATGTCAACATTATTTAACAGTAATAATATCTAAGTATTTTTAATCGGAAATACTTTTTTCTCATAGCTGTAAAGTAAATCTTTCTGTTTAAAAAAATATTAATCTGCAAATAATTAATATTTGCTAAATTAGAACTTTAGCATAGAGTTATGGTTTTGAGAGTTGAAGATAAAAAAAAGGTATATATAAAGGTATAAAAATTGCATTTAAATATTTCTATAAATGTGTTATTTTTGATGTCATGATACACCACTAGGTAATACATCTTAATTGAAGAGTCTCATAAGGGTCATATGAATAAGTATTCTCAAAATTTGAAACGTCCACTTTAAAATATTAATCTTTTAGTTTATAAGAGAGTGCTATTGCACTTTTATATTTGACTGTCACACATGTTTTATACTTTCATAATGGAAAAATATAAACTAAGTATTTCCTAATTTAATATTATTTTCTAGTATATAATCTGAACAATATTCCATACAAGCACATAATTTTTTTTCAAAAATTTATATATATATATAAATTTTTGAGTGCTTTCATATTTACTACCTCTTAAAATTAATCTTCCATTTGTTTCTTGTACAAATATGTAACTTGTGCTTTAATTGTGAAATAAAAATATTTTCTTTGAAAGTGTGTATTGATTGTATCCAGAATATAATTATTTCTTCATAGGTTTTTTGCTTTTTATGCTTTTAATTTGCTTTCTCTTCTTTATTTGATCTGAAATGGCTTTACTCTTTGCTTTCAGTTGTTTCCTTCTGATAGCAAATTCAGGTTTATTCTTGGGTTTCTTAATGCCTTTTGTTAATTTTTTTTGTTTATTTATATCTTGATCTTCCTCCACTTCTTCCATAAGTTCTTCTAAAAAGTTAAAAAACATTTAAAATATTTTCTCATTACAGTGGGACAAAAATCTAATCTACAAATAAAAAATTATAGAATTAAATTATATTCTACTAACTGCTACAGTGAAAATATACTGACCTTTTATAACCACATCCTCTGCTTTCTGTACTGGATCTCCTTTAAAGAAATCACTTCCTTCTATATCGGGATAACCAGTCTCAGGTCTTGTTGCTTCATTCATAACTTTCTTTTCAATTCTTCTCTCATATTTGCCTCCAGCTTTTTTGGAGAAAGCCTGTCTTAGCTTAGCTGGGCTCACATATTTTGGATTTTCCCATAATGTTACACCACCAAATGACCCAGAAAATATTTTCACCTGGTAATAAAAATAAACATTAAATGATGTAAAAACCAATCATAAGTATCTTTAACACAAACAAGTAACAACTTACTGGGTTAAGTACAAATCTTGGACCTATTTCAGCAAGGGCACCATCTTCAGATAATATTTGGTAGTTTCTGAACCAAATCCTATTATCAAGAATCATAAAAGCGTAGACATGGTCAAAGAATGGCTGGCTTTTGGGATGGTGCTTGGGTACACCAAAAATCTGGGTCAAAAGCTCTTTTAAGAGAGTGAGATGTGGATCTTTCGTGAATTGTGGATCAAATGACAACAATGGTCTTGAGCCTCTCAAGCAGTTACCAGTCATTTTAAGCTCTCCCATTGTGTAAACTTAAATAAAAATATAACACTATGTTAGTATACTTATACAGAATTTTTAAATTGCTTGATTGAATCATGCATAGTCATAAAGACATGTGTGGAAAACGTGGGTAACAAACAATTTAAAAATTAATTGTTTTTCTCATAAATATAGACTTTAGAAAACCAAAAAGAATAGTTTGAAAAAAAATATAGATTCTATTTATGGCAAGGTACATTTTGCTAGATGATAAAGTAGATTATTTAAAAAATTTGTTACAATGCAAAGGAAAAATAAGTATTATGTGGTTAAAATGTTAGCTATAATATGGTTAAAATGTTAGCTATAGCTTTATTCACATGTTTTGTTATGTGACTAAGGTCCTGTTTCACTGTTTACTGATAAAGTAAAAGTTAGACAATTCACAACTTTTTGACACATAACATCTGTCAAATAAAGTTATTGATAAACTATCTGTAAGCGGTGAAAACGTTAACTCACTGTTCTCTACTAGAAATTTTGCACTGGGACCATTTGGGATATTAGCCATCCAAAGATATAAATCCCGCATCTTTCGTCCTTCGAACAAAATGCATTTATTGCAGTTCTTCATTTCACTGATTTCGTTAACAACATATAAGTTTTTGCTTCTCTCCATTTTAGATTCACTTTTGTGATGGGGCATCAATTTTTTCAAGTCCTCCATTAAATGGCGATGTCTGTGGTTTATACCACGCGCCGCGAAGACCAACACACGTTGACGATTAATCCATTTTACCTAGAGAGTAAAATATATTTTAAGTAAATCGTTTACACTGATTACAAAACAAACATGAGGGTTATAACTCTTGCCTGTTTTGGCGTAGGATCATCGGACATTCGCATCGGTGGAAGTTCCACGACATTTTCCTCTTTTGATGGTATTTCTGGTTCATTTCTTTTCTTTTTTTCCTTCCTTATTTTAACCATTTTTTAATCTTTTAAGAAGTTTGTTTCTTCTTCCGCAACACGTGCGGTTAATTATCAACGTGTATTTGACAGGTGCTTGACTAACTGTAATGTCAAGTTGACAAGAATAATCCCGGGCTAGCACGTCAGTGGAATGACACTAACATGACGCGAAGTGAGCCGATCATAACAAATGTCACAACAACACAACTTCGGTTTCATCCAGTTAACTCGAGTTACTTAACTCGGGTTGAACTCGAGTTACGTTAATTTCAACTCGTGTTAACTCTAACCTAGTGGGCTAGTCCCGTACATACAAAAGCATAGGAAACTTACTAAGTTTGAAAAACACTTGAGTGTTTAAGAAGCTACAAGTCAGCTTACTTGTGATTTTTATAATCAGTAAAATTATAACTTAGTACTGAATCTTTCTAACACTACGCCACGAACAAATTTGTATTCTCTCATCTTTTACTAGAATTTTTCAGTATTTTACAAATTAAATTACAAAAATAAAAAAAATAAAAATCCAACACTTACACTGAGTTACACAGTACACTAATAATCGTTCTTGTTCTTCTTCTTTATTTTATTTTATTTAATTATTTATATGGCGCTTGGCTATAACCATGGCCAGTGTCAAGTAAAGGCGGGAAATCAATTTTCTTGTTCCAATAA
>JAOTAV010084153.1:0-12140 GCA_026546445.1 Cyclargus thomasi | reverse complement strand
CGAACTTGCGTAGACCGAAAATGAAACGAATGCATAAATTCTGAAGACGTTGAAGAGAAGAGAGAAGATTTTCGTTTAAGTCACAGTAGCAGACATCCGCGTAGTCAAGAATAGGGAAGAGTAAAGTGGAAGCTAGTTTAATTTTGGTTGCGACTGGCAGGAAGTTGCTCAGTCGTCTGAGGGAAGCTGCGGCTGCGTTCAGCTTTTTACGGAGTTCTTGGATCTGTATATGCCAAGAGAGGGAACGATCAAAGTAAACGCCAAGATTACGGACGGAGGAGCTATATGAGATAGCGGTTCCATCAAGGACAATCTTGGGTAAAGTGTTCCAGTCCACTTTTGCGATTAACTGTCGGCTGCCTATAATAATAGTTTGTGTTTTATTAGGATTTAGTACTAAGCCAAAGGCATTGCTCCAATTCAGTATTTTTGTTAGATCCGCATTAGTTTGGGCAATACCGTGGGATAGTAATGGAAGTAGAACATGAATATAGATCTGAAGGTCGTCAGCATACATATGATAGGAAGAGGAGATGTTACGAGAAACGGAGTTAATGAAAATAGAAAATAAAAGAGGGGATAGTACGCTGCCCTGAGGCACACCGGCAATAATATCGCACCAGGTTGATGATGTGTCATCAACTTTGACACGTTGCCGACGTCCCTGAAGGAAACTGCGGAACCACTCGAGCACGATAGGAGATAAATTGAGTGAGTTGAGTAGAAGTAGTAATATGTCATGATCTACGGAGTTGAAAGCATTGCTGAAGTCTAAGAGAGTGAGTATTGTTAAGTAATGTCTATCCATTCCCAGACGAATGTCATCAGTGATTTTTACCAGGGCTGTGGAGGTACTATGTCCGAAACGAAATCCAGATTGTAAAGGGTCTAATAGACTGTTAGAATTAAGAAAGGACTGAAGTTGATGCTGGACAGAACGTTCTAAGATCTTTGAAAGAAAAGGAAGAATAGAAATCGGGCGATAATCAGAAAAACTTTTAGGACTCATTTTTTTGGGAAGGGGAATAATATTAGCGTTCTTCCAAGCGGAGGGAAATGTACCGGTAGTAAGTGAAAAATTGAGAATGTGGACAATAATAGGAGCTAAAATATCTAACAAGGGAACTATCATATTTCGGCCTATGTAATCACATCCGACAGCCCTGGAAGTAATGGACATGACAGCTTTCTTAACTTCTGATATAGACAGCTCCCTGAAGGAAAAGGGAAGATTTTCAGGAGTAGGAATGGTGGATAGATTGTAAAGAGTTTGAGCCTTTCTGTTTGCATCGAAACGTGGTGTACTGGCGAAATGGGCATTTAAGCGTTCTAGATTTAAATCTGGAGGAACTGAAGTTTTGGAGTCCTTGCCAACACCCAGAGATTTTAAAAATTTCCAAATTTTTGCTTGGTCGGCGTCATCAACTGAGGAATGGATAAAGCGTCTTTGGGCATCCCTACAAGCAGTGTTACACCGGTTTCGCAGTTTGTTGTAAAGTAACTTGTCAGATTCAGCATGGGACTTTTTAAATTTAGCTTTCGCTCTGTTTTTCCTGTTGATAAGTGTTCTAATTTCTTCGGTTAACCAGGGTGCAGGTAAGTGTTTTATTTTTACTGGTCGCAAAGGGGCGTGATGGTCAAAAAGTTTAGTGATGGTGTTATTAAAAATATTTACTTTGTCATCAATCTCCTGAGCATCAAAAATCTCAGACCAATCTACTGTCTTTGCGTCCGCGCGAAGATGTTCTAAATTCATATTTTTAAAGGCTCTTTGTATGATAACCTTAGGTTTAGATTTAGGTGTACGCCATTTGTAGGACAAAAAAATACAGTCGTGATAGGAGAATCCATCAGCTGGGTGCTGGCCATGTGTGTCAATAAGGTGAGGAGATGACACGATCATCAGGTCTAGAAGAGATGGTAAGGAGTGGGGATAGTGATGAGTGGCTTGTAAAGGAAGGAGACTTAAGTTGAAGGTGTTTACTAAGGAGATAAGTTTTTTAGACCGGCTGTCATCTTTAAGAAGGCATGTGTTAAAATCTCCCATGAAAATAACATGGTCGTATGAAGGAATAAACTCGTCGAGGATGCTGTCGAAAGATGAGAAGTAATTAGTGGATAGGTTAGGGCTATAAAAAACTCCCAAAAGTAATTTTGAAAAGCCATTTGTGACCTCTAGAAGGAGGTGTTCCGTCTCATCAGCAGGCGGTGGTTGTGTAGAAGTTTTTAGGATTTTATAGCTTATATTAGAACGGAGGTATATAGCTACACCACCACCTGGTCTGCCAATTCGATCGTTTCTAATAAGTTGATATCCAGGCAAGGAATAAGACGTAGAGGATAGACAAGGTTTAAGCCAGGATTCAGAAACAAGGATAGCGTGTAGAAAAGTTTGGGAATCAAAGTAATTGAGGAGTTCGGAGTAGTGTGCCGGAATACTTTGCGCATTGATATGAGCTATATTGAAGTTGTTATGTTTCATAGAAAAGTGAGAAGTGAGCGTAGAAAGCAGTGGATTAGAAGAAGAACTATGAAAGCTTTCATCGCCGCTATCCGACTCGGAGCAGGAAAAAAAACTATCATCAAGACTTAGATTCGAGGGTGGCATCTATGAATACAAAAGTAGTATATGTAGTTTATTGTAAAAAAAAACTAAGAAATATATAAATATATGAATAGATAAAAAAGAATAAAATAAAATAGTATGATATATTATATACATTTTTACGTACCGATCGACTTCGCTTGCATTAAAAAGATACAGACATTATTATTATTATAAACGAGAAAATACGTAAAATCACAACATAATAGTGCGAGACTTAAAAAATATGCATTTAACACTCAAATGGTGTAGCAACAAAATATTGAGCTTAAGTGGTCTAACTCGGCCCACTTAAATATCAAATTTGCAAACTAAATCACATTAAAATAACACAAAAGTAACAAAAAAAAAATAATAATTATACATTGTCTATACTAGGCTACACTAATATTATAAATGCGAAAGTGACTGTCTGTATTACGTTACATTAGTAATCTAAGTACATATAATCAAGTCTAGTAACATTACAAGCATTGATGTACTGTACTGGTAAATAAAATATGACTTATAACAAAAAAAATGAATTTTACATAAATATAATTGAAGACACAAGTGGATCAAGCGGATAACTAACATTTTGCAAACTTCGCGTAAATACTCATTTATTTCTATAAAATTTTGATAAATCTTGTAACTTATTTCATCCAGCTAGTATCTAGCTACACATGAATTCACATTATTTTAATATCAAATAGTTTTTCTCGTCGTAAAGCATCCATTTATGCAAAAATCGAGCTGTTTTTAAAATGGTAGTTGTCTACTTCTTCCACTTATGTCTTCAATTATTCATTGTTATAATTTGGCTACTGTAATATTTTGCCGTGGTTTTGTGTTGCACTTGATTTTGTGAATTTTCGAATTTAATTATGATTTAAACTATTTTATTTTATAAGCCTGTTTGAACTTATGAATTTTTCTTAATTAACTTAATTTGTTATAAAAAAACATTTGCATGATATTAGCTGGCAAAACATACATTTATTTGTCCATACTTCAACACCTACTGCATCACGTTTTGTTCAAATAAAAAAAAATTCATTTGAAATTTGAATCTCATGTATCATATCGAACTTTGGTGTCTAAGATGGCTGAAGATCGTTAAATATAAACATAATTAGATGATAAAAATTGTGCGCTAGAGCAAAACCGAATTTAACCAATTCTGTTTTGCTCTGGCAAACGACTCGCAACATCAGGGTTGCAGGTGCGTTGCTGGCCTTTTAAGAGGAAATACGCTCTCCTCTTGAAGATTTGTAGGTCGTAGCGGTAAGGAAATACTGCTGGTGATAGTTCATTCCAGAGTTTTCCTGTGCGAGGCAGAAAGTTAGGTGACTCAATTTATCGAAAGACAACATGTGGACTGCTGTCTTGGAATCAATTATTATCCATACTAATAGGTATAAATGAGAAAGTGTTTTTGTTTCCTTGTCCATCCTTCACGTCCTAACGAAACAATTTACTTGATTTTTAGCATAAATTTATTTTAAAGGACGGATAAACAGCTAGTTTTGATGTTGGTAAACAATTCTTAAAATATCAGTATTTTAAGGTTATTACACGAGCGAAGCGCACGCGCAGAAGTCATTACCATTCGGCCCTTAATACTAAGACCATTATCAAAAAAATTATAAATTACATAGATATCATTATATTATTATTATTTATTAGATGTCGCACCGTGGTTGAATTTCAACAACAAATATTTAGATCCATTGTGTAGAGGAGCTATAAAAACTATAATCTATTCTCAATTACTACAATTTAGCATAAAGGTCTCGTTACCTGGTCATTAAATTAAAAAAAACAGACTTTAACCATAAACAAAAGAATATTTCGTGTATGATTATCGTCTCATGTTAAAATATTGTAGTGTGCGTTTTGTAGTGAGCGCCGCGTTTTATTTATTCAAAATATGCGAAATTAAAGCATATTTTAAAATAATATTGTTATTCTTCGCTCCTCCTCGACATCAACTATAGCTGGGAGAAATTTCATGCTTCTACATCTACGCGTCTTTCGTAAAAAGGGAGAACGAAGTTTTCCGCTAGCGTATTAATATTTTATAGATTAACATCTAATAGTATGATAGTAACACTATGAAGTATCGTTAAATCAGTCCGCAGCAGTTTATCGTGCGACATAATGTCGGGGCGCCAGCTGCGTCGTTAACCAGCTATCTTTAGCTCGTTACCAGTCATTAGCGGACCGCGGAGCTGGCGAGTTGCTGGCGAATTGCTGGCGCTAATTGCTGGACTGTCTTAGACAACTTTGATGCTTGTACTACATTTCGTTTGGGCCATAGGTTTTAGTCTGGTAAATGCGAAACTGTGAATGTGTAATTCGTGTGCAACATTTATACATTTATGAAACATACTTTTTAGGGTTCTGTAACCAAAGGGTAAATACGGGAGCCGTCTGTCCGTCACCTTCTGTCTGTCTCCAAGCTGTATCTCAAAAACGGTTATAGTGAGAGAATTGACACAGATTTTGTAGGTATTTCTGTTGCCACTATAAAAACAAAGGTTACGAAATATTCAAGTGGGGCAAAAACAATTTGTCCTATAAATTAAAAAAACAATAACCAATTCCCTGCTCTCGTAATAATGAGAAAATATAAATAAAAAAAGTTGAACACCTCGTTAAATCGGCTAAACATATTTCGATATTAATCTGGCGAGTTGTAAAGCTGAAAGTTTTTTAATTCTCCAATACGGTGCTATTTATTGTTTTTCATTTTCCTACCTTATAGGAGGGTAACACCTGGGAGGTGTTTACAGATTTGGGGGGGAAAGAAACGTCTATCAATTGTTCGTGTAGCTTTATTAATAACACGCTATTTTTCTTGAGAACGATAAAAAAGAAATTCAAAATATTGTGTAATGAGTTGATTAAAAATTGCTGAGTTATAACTTTTTTTTCAGCAGTTGATTTTTTTTATGATATTTAGGGGACGAGCGAGCGGACGGGTTACTTGATGGAAAGCAACTGCCGTCGCCCATGGACACTCGTGACATCCGAAGAGTCGTGTGAATGGGAGTAGGAAAGTTGGGCCACTCAGGGGTAAACTCACTCACTGAACGAGGCTCAACACAACGCCGTCTCACGCCAGTCTTTCTGTGAGGCCGTGGTGTCACTCCGGTCGAGCCGGCCCATTCGTGCCGAAGCATGGCTCTCCCACGGCAATGAGCATCCGTATTTTCGTATTATGTACTTGTCATCGGAAAACATCTCATTGGTACACACTACACGCCTCTACCGGGGTTCGAACCTGCACCTTCTCGAGTTCAAACCTAAGGTCTTACCCACTAGGCTACGGACGCTCTTAAAATTTGATTTTGATTTTCAGCATTATATGGCATGTTAAAATGCGACTAGGACGTATATTATGTCTTCAGTCTAGACTTCATCTTCTGTTACTTCAATGTCCAACAACAAACTTCAAATCCTATCAAAAACTTAATCACAAAAGATCTCAAAGTTATTAAAATGAACACACAAGTGGAATCGTAGTTTAAGGGGTACTAACCCAATTAGGACAGAATAAATCAACGATCCCTCGCTCGTGTATTAAACAAACTGTATCTAATGACCGCCGGTTATGCGGAACCCCGTGGGGTTCGGCAGAAGAGTCACCGAGATGGGATGCGGCACTGTGTTTAAGAAAATCATTTGAAATTCAGTTTTTTTAGGGTTCAGTGCCCAAAGGGTGAAGACTAACGCTTTTACGGACACCAAACAGACAAATCAAATCAAATTATTTATTCACAGAATGTAGTGTTACATTATATATATGCAGGTGGTAATAGTTAAATACTTAATTGAGTTCTGCATTCTACAATGTTTAAGCATGGTGTGTGAAGTTCTAAATATTTTGTTGACAGACATAGTTGTATGGTTTTATAGGGGGGCTATTACTATGTCTGTCTGTCTGCTGTCCGTCCGTCTGTCTCCAGGCTGTATCTCAAGAACGGTAATAGCTAGAGAACGGAAATTTGACAGATTATATATTTATGTTGTCGCTATAACAACAAATACTTAAACCAAAATCTAAACATATAATAAAACAGTAAAATTATCGTGTTTGTATTATATTGGTGTGAATTTTACAAACTAATTAATGTGGAGGACTGAGGAACAGTAATATAACACAAATCGACAAAAAAAAGGTGTCTGTTTTTCTATTTACCTGTTTGTCTGTTTGTCTGTTTGTACGCGCTAATCTCCGGAAAACGATAAAACCCCAGCAACGCACTGCCAACTCAAGTTGATTGTTAATTTTTTTTAACTCAAGTTCCAATTTGTGCATTGCGTGGAACTTAGTAGATTATCCCGTTTTTACAGCGTTTTTTGGTTACTGCTCGGCTCCTATTGGTCGTAGCGTAATGTTATATAGCCTATAGCCTTCCTCGATAAAAAAAAAACTAACCGAGACAAAAATAATCTCTGAATTCCAGCCAGTAGTCCCTGAGATTAACGCGTTCAAACAAACAAACTCTTCAGCTTTATTATTAGCATAGAAGTAGTGAGACATTGTTTTTAGTGATAGCTAATTGTAGAAATATGTCCCCGCAACATTAAGTTATGGTGACCGCACTAATCAGGATATATATCGGAGGAGCTAAAAACGCACTTAGCTGCGGTCGGGGGGTGTCGGGGGGTGTTGGAGGTGTTGAGCGATGGAGCCGCGAGCGGCGCCGCGCTGCCGGAGTGCGTCGTAAATTGAAATTTGGTCAAAAAGATTCAAAGCTTTTTGTTTCGTGCGTAGATTTGGAAATAGTTAGATAGCCCATTGGGTAGTTTCACATCGATACCGAATATAAGACGTTCCAACCTGCTCCGGGTGTTTTGAGAATTAATTATTTTTAACCGACTTCAAAGGGCTTAAGGTTTCTCAATCGACTGTATGTAATATAGGTTTTTTTTTTTATAGATTTGGATTATGTGTTCTTCTCAAATTTTTACTTTCTTAACTCGTTAAATGGCGCCCTCTACAGTTTTTTGAGGCTAACTTCATTCCTACTAGGTATACGAAAAAACAGTCATCAGTAAAATAAACTCGAGAAAAGTTTCCTACAGATTCGTGCTCGTGCGTAGCGTTTTTTTTTTTTGTAAATTCTATTAGCTAAAAGTAACATCCCGCTCTCGGCGGTAAAGGTACTCGACCCGAAAAATACCACCAAATCAAGCAAAACACCACCTTATGACATAAAGTATAAGTTTAATTTTGCTCGACTCCGTTCATACCATTTATACGAAGATAAAACTCTGGCATCATTGTCGACGCCCGCGCCGGGTCGCTCGAGGATGACAGTAGAAAATGAAAGTTCATCAAGAATAGCAAATTTGGCAATGGTTCCTTGGAAGTGGTTTACCGGGGACACCAAAGAAACCTTTAGCTCTTTCGTAGAGTAAGAGATACGGGTTTCTTTGGTTGGTTCTCATGCTGTAAAAATTTGGTTATATATATGGTCAAAACTGGCATGGGATATTGAGGCGTGCCGAGGTTTTAATATACAACATTTATTGTACAGCAGTTGCAGGTGCGTTGACGGCCTTTTAGGAGGGAATACGCTCTCTTCTTAAAGGTCGTAGCGGTCCGGCAATACTGCTGGTGATAGTTCAATCCAGAGCTTTACTGTGCGAGGCAGAAAGTTACGCGAAAATCGTACTGGGTGATCTCATTGTTTTAATTTAATTAAATGATGCCATCATTTCAATTAATAAAATTATTGATGTGTACGTCTCAATGATTTTTATTAACCTTACAGAATATGGACCGCTCCAGGCCAATATATTTTTGCTATAAAATGTTTGTACTATCTTGCCGTGTCTACGACCTTCTAAGGTCTGTGCGATTGGCTCTTACCATCTCCGTTACAATATTGCTAATCGCTTCACCCCTTACATCAGTTCCGCCCGGCTTTACCCGCACTTTGTCAACCAGTTCAGTGTGTTAAGTAACGAAAATTCTCATCTGAAACTAAATTCTAAATGTTGAAATACTACTATGGTTTTAAGTTCTGGTATTTCATTTTAGGATTGCGGATAGTTTTAGCCTAATTATCTAATACGTGAGCGGAAAACTTTGTATCCCTTTTTACGAAAGACTCGTAGATGTAAAAGCATGAAATCTCTCCTAGTTATAGTTGATATGGCGGCTGAGTGTGGAATACCAATATTTTTATAAAATATGCTTTAATATTGCATATTATTAATAAATAAAACGTTACGCACACAGTGCAATACGCACACTACAATATTTTGACAATACACGATAATCATACACGAATACACCTTTGTTTATGGTTGAAGTCTGTTTTTTTTTAATTTAATAGCCTGGTAACGAGACCTTTATGCCAAAAACGACCGACCGACATCTAGTAATCAAAAATACGGAATGAAAGTGGTCATAATATGTCAGCCTTAGGATATATAATCGACCTCTGTGGCTCAGTTGGTAAGCACGTTGGTAACCTAAGCCGCTATCGCGGGATCGATTCCCGCTAACGGAGCAAACAGTTTTTCAATGCTCCTGGGTCTTGTTTATATGTGTGTATCATAAAATAAAATCCATAGTTACTATAAGATTATTATATTACATTATATTTTATCATTGAGGGGTAAATAATAATAATTATTAGCGAATTTTAGGTATGCATTCTGTTGCATTATTCTCTGGTTGTAATGATGGTGGGTAGTTGGGTACATCGCGCACGGCGGTAAAATCACTCACACTCAGCGGCACACAAGTTGTCACATTTTTAAATGACATGGCAGCATTTGAAGTGTCAAATCACTATGTTTTGTCCGCCGTATTAAAAAACAAAATATGCGCGATCACCTCTCACAACCTTTTATTCGATCATAATAATTTAAATATATTTAAAACCAACAATAAATATATTTAAAACCAACCCTTTAATTTCAACAAAGTCACTTCAACAAATTAGCACCAAAGTAATAATAAAAACTCGCAAGGCAAAAACAACTGGCAAATAACGAAATTGAAAATTATGATGTTATCAGATTAAAAGAAAAAATCCAATTAGCATTAGTACTCCAGAGCGATATATCATCCACGTAAAAACACCTAAAATGGCCGCCGAACTTCCGATTCCTCATTTCCAATCTCCTGTATTTATTGGAAACTGGAATTAATCTTTAATATCCCCCCCCATCCTTCGACAATTTAAAATTGCCTCCAGCAGCCATTTTGAACTCTATCGCGAGTCGATAAGGGACACTTTGGATTGCGCGTAATGGTCTGTAAGTAGTAAAAGTGGGATATATTTATGAGCTCGGAGGAAATTCTTTCTGAATGTTTGCATTTATGAAAATATGCTTGAATGAAGGGGCCGGCTCCTGGACTATGTTACGGAGTGTTCCGTTTTGTAAGGCAATTGTCGTTTTATTGGTTTTAAGACATCTATAAATAATATTATCTTTGACAAATAACCAGATTGATTTAGAAGATCAAGCATCTTCTAAATCATTCTGATTATTTGTCAAATATAATATTATTAATAAGCTACCATTTACTAAGCGCCCTCTGAGACATAAAGGGTATACAAGTTTAACATTCTTTTTATTATTTTTACTTAAACAAAGTTGGTTATTGATTGAATTAAAAGTATATCTGTATGCTACCCAAAAAAAATATTATGTAACTACCCACATGCGCCATAATAACACTGACATGTGACAAAGCAATTGAAGGTACCTAAGCAAATAAATTATAACTTTAAATCTTTTAGACATTTTGACAAGATTTCATCGCCATGGTGGTGATGATATCGTTGATAATATTAGGTTTTAGGACTGTCCATTTTCCCCTGATAGAAATTATGAACATCTTCTAACAAAACTTCATCAATTTAGTTTAAAGGTTTTAACGTATAGATGAATAGAAAATTACAAACGAATGAACAGGGTCTCTGGAGCACGCTGTATATCGAACAATCGTTTCCGATCAGATGTAATTTATACGGGATCAAACGGGGGCTAATAACGCACCGCCGGCCCCTTCACCCCCTCCCGCCCAAGTCCCCCCTGTCCCCCCCGGCCCCCGTTGGCCCCCAGCTCATTACAGTAATCGCTGCACTTGTCGCCGATCGACTCCTGTACTATGTTGTACTGGTTGGTGGTCCCTTACTAAGCGTCGGTATGCATCAGCATATTTTCACATGCATAGTCATACTTTACACTAATATTATAATTGTTTGTCCGTCATATTGCTGCAATCATTGAAAGGTATATGGATAGAGCATTCTTTGACTTAGATTTTTAGATAATTCTCATCCATATATAAATACGCGAGCGGAAAAGTTTGTACCTCTTTTTTGACCGACTTCCAAAAAAAGAGAGGGGAGGTTTCTCAATTTTTCCGTAGCAGCTAACTTAAGCGTAAGTTTTAAGTCACGAATCTAAGAAATTGTAAAAGCTGGTGCCGACTTTAAAGTTATAAAGATTGATTACTGTTAATGTTGAGACTAAGGCCAGTCCTCGTAAGGAACTACCAGAGATAAAGAATTATTTATTAGTTTTCAATTCACCTATCATTTTGTTTTTTGCTTCCGACATTATGACCGGACTGTGGAAGGCGGTTTTAATTTTTTTATTTAAAATTATGAAAAGAATGAATAAAGAAATACACGTAGATATTAAAGCATGAAATTATTATTATGTACGTACAGATTGCTTATAGATAGCTTAGATCGTTATTTGTCCTTGGACCATTTTATCTGGTTCTTTATATACATATAAATGTTGTTCATAGTGATAGCAGTGTTAACTGAAGAGACAAATTAAGCTACAGTACATTCATTTACACAACATGTTTCTACATAATCAAAGCTTTAGCACAATAGTGTTACACGGGCAGAGCCGCGGGCGAAATCTACTCAAATCATAAATTACGACATGCCAAAATGAAAATGAATCAATGAAAATGAGCCCAGCCACTCGCAGCTACTCGCTGCCGGATCAAAATCGTAAATTCCGAAATCATTCAATGTCTAATTGTATTAAGGAATATTTTTTCCATCGGTAAGTACAAGCAATCTTTATTAATGTGTGTACAAAGAAACTGCAAACTTACATGAAGGAAGTAAGGTTCAAAATGTTGTGTTTTAAGAATTTAATGGTACGCGCAGACTGCAGTCAAAATGTAAAATAACCTTGTTGGCCCTCAGGACCTCAGCGAATGAGATGTTAATCAATATCAATGTTTTTTATTTTATTTTATTTTTTTTAAACTGATGTACATTATATTTGTTTCTTTTATATACTCGTACACTCAGAACGTCAGCGAATAAAATATTAACAAGCCGGGGAAGCCGCAGAGCGCGATAGAGACAACTGTATCTTGGATTTAAAAAAACATTTAAAAGAACAGAAAATCAACGATCCGTTGTCATTTGATTCCTTCTCCAAAATTTTACCAATTAAAATGTTTATTTATTTATTTATTTATTTATTTAAAAGGACACCAGCGGTACATATATTAAACATTACAATCACAAAGTATAGTATAACA
>JAOTAV010084142.1:0-12141 GCA_026546445.1 Cyclargus thomasi | reverse complement strand
TTAAAGACTAACATACATATTTATATTATATCCTTAAACCTAACACTTTGTCATGTTCGGTCAGCGACATGACCCGCCTATAACAACTAGAGATCGCCCTGTGGTTGAAATTCGACCATAAATAATAAATATTAAAAATTATATAATCTATACTCAATTCCATCACAGACTTTAATTTGAATTTTATGAAAAAAAGCAAACAAAAGAGTATTTCGTGTATAACTATCGTGTCATGTCATAATATTGTTGTGTGCGTATTATAATGTGCGTAGCATTTTATTTATTTAAAATATCCAAGATTAAAGTATATTTTCAACTATAGCTGGGACAAATTTAATGCTTTTACATCGCTTTAAACCCCTTTTTACGCGTCTTTCGTAAAAAAAGGTTTAAAGTTTGCCGCTCACATACTAATATACAGATATATTCTCTCTAATTATATACTGTTACTCTTCCTTAGTATTTGACAGTCTATTTAACTTTTTTTTATTTATTTAGAAATAAAAAACAAGTGGCATTGTAAGACATACATGATAATACACTTACTTAAAATTAGAATTAGTAAATATACAACCCACGACATTGTTCATAGATTTTACTTTGGAAGAACTTTGAAAGAGATAAAACTGCTTGACTTCACGTCGATACGTCATCACATCGTTTTTATTTATTTACTTTGAAGTAGGCCTAGTGTTTACTGAAGAAACTATTATTAATTCTGCTCCATGAACACTGTATATGAATCTTCTCGTCTTTAATTAATGTATAAGTTGATAAAAAATAGAGTTACTCTCTATCTACTCGTATATCTGAAACTCTACATCAAGTTTTGTTGATTGAGTTTGGGATTGGCTACAACATTGAATTTGAATCTAGCCCATTTGTATCCCTCAATTATATAAAGTTCAGTGTAGAAGTAGCAACGCTGAATTCGAACAAGTTTTTTGTGACTGATAGATGGTTGGGATAATCTGACAGATTTCCTCTGTGCATCCGTCACTTCAACGTCACTTTGTCTATCCTGACGTATAAAAAACACTTTTTGGTCGCTATGCCAGGGCCGTTGATAAGAGGCACACACGTTCTTAAGTATTTTCACTTACTTAATTCTTAAGTATTGTTGCCGTTGTTACACCCTGTGTAGCGCATTTTCCCTATAATCTTTTACATTATCTTACATGAATTTTTAAAATAACGCACAATTTCTAAGCTCGCTAGAGGTGCTCGGTATAATCCAAAAGCAATATTTCGCAGGTTATGGCCGATTAATTTTACCGCGCCGACAGGTCCGACGCCGTGCGAAATACGCCTTTACACTTCGCTCACTTCAGCTTACACGAAAATCATCTGTATGACGTAGTAATAAGGATCCCGTGAAAAGTAAACTAGCAGTGAACGGATTGTAAAATTGCGCTTTAAAGTATCGGTCAGTCAGTAATGGCTGTTACGTTTTTTGTCGCCAGCGTACTGTGATATCAAAATTGACTGTGTTCCTGATCGACTTTACGCTTAAACAAGGTTGATTTCAATGTTTTTAGAATCCTGGGGAAGTTCTCCCAATGTTTGGCTCTTAGGGTAAAATTTTTAAAAGTTTTTCTTTGTGCAAAAAAAAACTTATTGATATTAATAATGCAAAATGTTCCGCTCCGGTCCGGTAGTTCATTAAATGCCGCATTTAAGAGAAATACAGGCGCCAACGGGCTTGATCATATATTCGGAGTTTGGAAAACCTCCCCCCGCTAACGAAAAAAAAATAATATTATACAATTAATAGAGACCAAAAACAAGAAGGGATTATAGTGTTACTTATATTGTATTGTATAAAAAATCGTTCAACTTAACCGGTTAGTTTTGTAGTTTAATACAGTTTTTCAAAAAATCTATGTTCACGGTACATTTTTTCCTGATTTACTATAAGCTTAGGAAAAAAGTTCTAGCTAGTAATTAAATAATGAAGATTATTTTATAACATATTTTTTTGGTTAATGTGGTTAACGTTTTGACTACTTACTACTTAAAAGAGGTTAAACTTACCACACTGACCCATGTCAACCTCATATCTACATAAACGTTTACGGCAGTAGGATGCAGCCTTAGATTCGTTTAGCCGTTTGTCCACCGCACGCCCTTACCGTCAACGAGATTGGAACGATTTTGGACCGATAAGATGCCGCTGTATATCATAGGCGACAGGTTTCATTTTGCTCTACGTCCTACAGATCAGCAACGACATTGACTCTAGAGCAATGTCGCTAGAAAATGAAACATAAAGCCACGATAAAAAAACAATCAGAGGAGTTGAAAGAGATACGGATCGTTGGTCTAAGTAATTTGGTCGGGTTATGTCAAACTCAGCCGACAGTACACGACTTACATGGAATTGACATATTCCGACCAAATGACGTAGGTCCGTCAACTGGCTATCTTTCAATTTCCCCCATAATACGGAGTACGCCCCCTGATTTTGATTTTCGTAACTTCAAGAACTATCTACCGAGATTAGGTAAAACTAAAAAGATTTACATACATATAAATGGTAATACTTAATGTTTTTCCCTGTTTACTGCATTATTCATTTTAACTATGGTTTGTCAGCAATTTTTAAAGTTTATGGCCGACTATGGGGCACCACGTAATTAATGTGTCAGATACTTAACTACCGCTGGAATTCTGCCAACCGCTTACCTTAAGTACCTGCGCGATCTTGACTGAAACAGCGATTAAAATATATAGTTTATTTACCTACTTAATAGAAAATTGGTTTAAAGATAATTACCGCTGACCTCTATATATTTCTTATATACGGCCCCTTTCTTATAAAGGACCTCCTTGTTCCCCCTTCCATAAAAAGGGACAATTATCTACAAAGGCAATAAAAAAAAATGTTTTTATACATTTTTAAGTTTTTTTAAGGATTATATTAGTTACTTTTTTTAAAATCTTATTAAAGCTATATTTATATTTCCCTAATATTTCATTATGTTGTTATCCTTATCCTTCTATCTTATTTACTTGTCATTTTGTACATATCTCTCATTTTATATCTGTTATACATATGTCACAATTCTTATTTATTTATTATGTTTTACATAATTTTTTCACCAGTATCAACCCTTAAATATATAAACTTGCAAGTATAAACTAGCTTTTGCCCGCGACTTCGTCCGCGGACAGGACGATTTTGACAAAATTTTCTGTCGGTATTGAAGGCGATGTGAGAATTGTTTAGATTCACAAACCAAGACGCGCAGGACTACGTTTGTCGGGTCCGCTAGTTCTATTATATATAGTATTATAATAATAGCATAGCTATAATTAGCACAGGACCCATTTTATCTGCTATATAAAAATAAGTCGGGTTCTCCTTCCTGACGAACTCCCTCCTGAACGCACAAACCGATTTCCAAAAATTACCAGAAAATATGGTTAGAAGGAAATTATGCACCAGATTTTAAGTTGGAAGATGACAAATACATCTGCGAAAACCGCATTCAAAACGAAGTAGTTTTCATGTTAAAGAAGAAGTTTGATACAAACTCTTACCTCCTCTTTTGTCCCTTTAGAGGGGTGGAGGGATTTTTTTTACACCAGATATTATGTTGGAAAAAGACAAATAGATCTGCGAAAACCACATTCAAATAAAAAAAAGAAGTTTGATATAAACTCTTACCCCCTCTTTTATCCCCTTAGAGGGGGGAAAAAATTACACACCAAATGTTAAGTTGGAAGAAGACGAATACAACTGTGAAAACCGCATTCAAATCGGACCAGTAGTTTTCACGTGATGCTGGAACAAACATATAGACAAACAGACGGACAGACAGACAGACATAAAAACTAACTACATTTTTGGCTTCTATATCGACTTAGAAAGACCCCCTGCTTATCATTTTTTTAATATCTTTAATGTACAGAATTTTCATTTGTACAGTTTTATTATATGACAGACATGCCAATTTTACCGATTTATTATATATGTATAGACACTTTTCTTACACTATGTATAGATATTAGTGAAAGAAAAGTTTCTATTATTGTCACTATTTCTTCTATTACATATTTACTTCCAATTCCTTTTTTGTGTTGCTAAGGTTGGTTTAATATTGAAGCAAGGATGAAGTTTAACAAAGTAATATTTAGATGTAAAGTAAGTATCCTCATTCTTCACATTAAAGTAATACTCGGCTCCCTGGAGAGACAAACTTGATTAAAGTTTTAATATGTTGTGCAATATTGACGACCTCTGTGGCTCAGTTAGTAAGCGCATTGTTAGCAAATTTCGCCGGTTCAAATTTCGCCGATGGAGCAAAAATTTTTCAATGTTCCCGGGTCTTGGATGTGTATCAAATATGTGTATCTTATAATAAAAATCTTAAATACTTGTATAGTATTAAAGTATTAAATATATTTCCATTGTCTGGTACCCGTAATACAAGTCCTTTAGGCATTTACCATGGGATCAGACTGACTGTAGGATGTTCCAAGCACCGTTGACAGCTTATCAAGAAGAGGTCAAACGAGCAAACGGATCTCCTGATGGGAAGAAACTATCGTCGTTTAAAGACCCTTGCCACGAAGAGTTGCAAATACGTTGCCGTCGTTTTAAAAGCTCCTGGGAGTTGCAGGTCGTTAACAGAACTTCACCATGGGAGGCAAAAGTTATGGAAAAAGAGGTGCGATGGGAAACTAGTCCACTCAAAGACCAACCATAGACAATAAGCTTTTCTTGTTGTGTATTTAAGACTATGCAGATCACTCAATATAATATTATAAGATATTCTTTAACAACACTTTTATGAAGAACTATAAACTGGTAATAACCTAAGTAGTTTTACAACCAGAGAGAACAAACATAGACAAAATCGTTCCAAGTAAGCGGATAACTTTTTTTTAATAACAGAATGCAAAGAATACTAAATGTGAAATCCTAACTTGACATTTCTGTATTCATTTTTACACATCTAAAGATACTTCCGAAATCATAATATGTCTATTGAATCAAAAAAAGTTAAAGCGGTACGTGGGAGCCAAACACTCGAATAGCAGAAGTTTCCCAAAGTCGAAACTGTCAAAGAATTCAAAAGTCGGCGTCTGCCTGCGAAGCCAAACTGCCAACTGTAATATACTGTAATATAGTTTCTACGCGACCTACTCTCGCCATTTTTATCAAAGAAAAAAGACGAATGGACATTTCAAAGTTGCTGGCAGAAAACAAAAGGCTGTTATTTAAAGCTGAGAACATATCTTGCAGCGTCGCTCAAGTAGAATTGAAAAATCGCGTAAAAATACGAATATTTTCGGAACATTATGTTTTGTGTCTAATTTACACGGCGGGAACAAACATCACGCAAAGGTGCACTTTGATGCAATCCAATTGCACCCTCAGTTCATGGCGGACGATTGAAAATAGCTTTACTCGATGTACACCATTTACAACATAAATATCTAAGATGCAATCTCAATTCAATCTTACGCCATAAACTGAGAGTGCAATTTGGAGTGCATCAAGGTCATGTTTGACATCAAGGTTTGTCAAACACGACCATTAACAACATTAATATCTAAAATGCACCTTCAGTCCATGGCGTAAGATTGAAAATGCATTGCATCGTGACCTTTGCGTGATGTTTGTTCACGCCCTTAAGACCAAAAATAGCCTAGGTTACCCTCCATCTTCTCAACTAAGTTCACGCAAAAAATGAAGTCAATTCGTTGTTTCGTTAGGGCTTTCGTTTGATTCGTAAAGGAAGGACATACATAAATTAATTATCTAAGACACCCGCCTATTAGTATGACTTATTTGGGATCCAAGCCTTATGATAAGACTCGATTTTAAAATAATAGAGATACTTTAGATTCCGAAAAATACACATTTTTTTTGGAGCAAAGGGCGGTTAAATAAAATACAATACCTTACATGTATTTTTTTTTATTCTTTGGGGTTTTCAAGACACAAGATATATGTCATAATACGAACAAATTTTATAAATCTATGTATGCAATTCAGTTTGTATTGTATTTAAAATTTAATGCAACAAAATATTCATAACTAGAAAACTTCACTACAAGTTCAATGAACTGCAGAAGTTCATTGTAAGTTTGGAGTTCGAAATACAGCTTTGTGTATTATGCACTTCATTATAAAGATGTTTTTATAATAGTATTGAATATATATTGAAAATTAAGCATTTATTATATTGATATATCAGGGTAAACTTAATTAGAAAACAATAATTTTCCGATCTCAAGTTCATTCTCTCTTCTCCGTTCTCACTTCTCCGTGGGAGAGCCATGCCTCGGCACGGATGGGCCGGCTCGACCGCAGTGATACCATGGCCTAACAGAAAACTGACGTGACGTCGTTGTGCTGTGTTTCGTGCAGTGAGTGAGTTAACCGGTGGCCCCACCGATCCACCTTCTCTAATTCCCTTTACGTATTCCCTCATAAAATCGGCAACGCACTTGCGACTCTCTTGATGCCTCGCGGCATCCATCGCGGTGTCCATGGGCGACGACAGTTGCTCTCCATCAGGTAACCCGTCTGCTCGCTTGCTCCCTAAATATCATTAAAAAAAAAGAACTTCTGACTTAAAGACAAAACTAGCTTCATTCATAACTAATTTCCCATAACTTAGAAATTAAGCTTTGTGTACACGAAGCCAGAATTACTAGCTTATTGAAGCTAGCTTGCTATCCTAGCTTTAAAAACTACCTTCATATATCCCGGGCATAATTTGTTTAAGTATGTCGATCAGTTTATTTTGGGTCGCTCATGAGTTCGCTCGATGCATAAATTTTATGGATTGAATCATGAGTCGTGACCTCACATATTTATGGTACAGTGTTTGATTTGATCGTTCGTTGAAACCGAAAGCTTCAATACATGGTAGCGACAATATTGTTGTCAATGGATTTTGTTACTGGCACAAATGATTACTTAAAATAGTCGAATATTTTTGAGCGTCCGTGGCCTAGTTGGTAAGACCTTTGGTTCGCACTCGAGATAGTGCAGGTTCAAACCTCGGTGGAGGCTTGAACCAATGAGACATTTTCCAATCTCGAGTACATAATACGGATGCTCATTCCCGTAGGAGAGCCATGCTTCGGCACGAAAGGGCCGGCTCGACCGGAGTGATATCAAGGCCTCACAGAAAACTGGTGTAAAACGGTGTTGTGCTGTGTTTCGATCAGTGAGTGAGTTTACCGGTAGCCCGACTTCCTCAATCTCTTATCCCTACTCCTATTCGCTATTCCCTCATAAAGGCCGGCAACGCACTTCCGACTTTTCGGATATCGCGAGTGACCATGGGCGACGGTAGTTGCTTTTCATCAGGTAACCCTTCTGCTCGCTTGCCCCCTAAAATTACGATGATTCATTATTATTACAAACTAGCTTTTAGCCGCGGCTTCGCTCGCATTAAGAAGTATTTTCATACAAACTTTCAAACCCTGTTTCACCCTCTGGGCGTAAAATCTCATAAAACGCTTAGACACGTATTTATTTATTTTGAATCAGCATCTCAGAAACTAAATTGTTTGTCCCTAACTGAAGATTTCAAAGTTTTAAAAACAACATAACCTGGGGGGTTAGCCAGGATCTTAACGTAATCGCTTCTTTGTATAATCGCCGAACTAAATGTATGGAAATGACATAAGACGTAACGAAGCCTTATTCATAGTCCTTTCTAAGATTCTACAAAAAATTTCAAACATTAATATCTTGGCTAAACCACCTGTACATGTTAGAAACATTTTTAAATAAACAATTTACACTAATGACACTTGAGATTGAGAGAGATCGGTAAATCAAATTTCATGAAAGTCTTCAAACGAGTAAACGGGTTACCTGATGAAAAGTACTCGATCTTTGATTATCCTTTTCTTGTATGTTGCCAAAGAATCTAACTGGACCAAAGGCTTATACATAATAAGCCTTAAAAAGTAGCGACGGCCAGTTAAACTTAACCTTTTTTAAGTATGTTAAAACGTGAAGCACATTAGCCAAAAAAATATGTGTCATAGAATGAATTTCATTATTTTATGACTAGGGAGGACTTTTTTCTTAAACTTATAGTTTATGAGAAAAAAAAATGAACCATAGACATCGACTTTTTGAAAAAAAAAAACAAACTAGAATAACGTTGAAACTAACCGGTTAAGACGAACAATTTTTTATTTAATACAATATATTAACACTGTAATCCCTAAGGAGGAATTTATATGTCTCTTTATTAATTGTATATTAATTACTTTCCGTTAGCGGGGGGAAACAAGGCCGTTGGCGTCTTCCCATTTCCCCATAACACCTTTTGGCATGATGATTAGAAAGACATATAAAAACTATTAAATTTATGAAACCATAATGCGCATTTGTAACTACTGTTTTTTAAGAAACAAAACATCATAGTTTTTCGTAGAAAGAATTCAAATTTTATTTATTTATTCTAACGCTACGCGCGGCTTGGTTTTAGGGCTTATTTATTTTATGAGGCAACTCATACAAAGTATGATAAATTTCTAGCTGTCTCAGGTGAAACATTGAGGAAATCTGGATATCAATTTCTTTAGTGGGAAGTTATGATGATATAAATATTCACCGACTCCCCTTGTTTCTGAAAGTACGCGACACCAGAAATTTATAGTTGGCCTTGATATAAATTATAGTACCGAGACTACTGCAAGGTAATAAAACTGTCCATAAAATGTTAGAAAAATAGAGAAAACTAGAGGCAATATATCAACTACACGTGACTCCTACTTGCATTACGATTTGATTCGTTTAGTCTAAATAATGCTTAAGACATCAGTTACACACTCAATCTAGCATCAGTTCCGTCAGTCTATCTGAGATTGACTCCAGAATGACGGCTGAACTTATCAGCCATCATTCTGGAGTCAAAATGAAACAGTCGGTTCGTCAATCAACCGTTTAGACCGGAAAATGTTAGATAAAGGCGCGCGTCCACTGCGCCAGAATGGGAGCGTACGGATTTGTTGGTTTGTATTGATTTCTATAGAACTGCGTGCACTGGATCATCAATTCTGCACTGGAGACCGATATTTTTCCTGACGTTATGATCCGAAGTGAACGCTTCATTCAATATCTGACGTTTTAAGTTTTGACGTATTTGCGATATGCTTTAAATATGAAGTTTACGTAGATAAACTTCTTTAAAAAACCTTTTCATACTATTATTGTTTTTTACAACTCTTTACTCTATGACGTTTTGACTTATTGTTATTTTGATAGATGTCTTAATGTACAAAATTGCCGATGCTGAGTCCAAAAGCGGTGGACGCACGCCATCGGTATTTTGAAAATGAAGAGGCCCAGTCCGCTCCGTACGCCTCGATTCCGGTGCAGTGGATGCGCTTCTTTAATGGACTGTTGCATCTTTCTATAATATTAGACAAAATGCACACAAAGGAAAAGAGAAAGGAAAAAGGAAAAAAAACTGACCTTGTTTCTTCTGGTGGCTTCTTGTCTGCTGGGGCTCCAGGTCGAGTCTGGACACGATTATTCACACTTCGGCACTTTCTTAATTTCGCGGGAGCTACCGGCAGCGATACGATAAGTACTCGCCAAGGTAGTTTTCATACGTACAATTCATTTAAAAACGAACAAGACCGATAAGTCTCAACTTCGAATTGAACTGCGGGATTAGGGTAAATGGCAGTCACAGTTTAAAATTTTAGTTAAAATAAAGAGCTAACTAAAATAGAAAGCTGTTACTGAAGTTTTATGGAATAATGCACAGGCACGAATGGACCATAATAATTATCATTCTCCCGTCATTCCTGAACCGATGCCAGATTGAGCGTTTACCCGTTGTCTAAGATAATATAGAAAACATCTCAATTTTGCCAATTGTTACTTATATTGAAATAGCTTTTGCACCATAGGCATTGCTACCAAATGTTGCAATCGATCTAAAATGGTAGGTAATAGGAAGTTCAAATTTAGATTTTATAATATAGCCTTAAAATTTATGTTCACGGTACTTTTTTCAGGTACACGGTACTCAGGGAAAAATTTCTCGGTAGAAGTTAAAGAAAGATAATCACTCTATAATAATATATATTTGTTTGGCTAATGTGCTTAAAGTTTTAACATACTTACTAGAGGTTAAACTTACCCCGCTGTCGCCTTTAACACGTCTCTAGCAGCAAATGGCTTCAGTAATAATATTATATCCTTAAAAGGCTTATGTAACAAATCAAATATGTATCCTAGAATACTATTATATGCGCGCGAGGCCACAGAAAAACTCTAGCAAAGTATTAAGCCTTCCAGATTAGACGGATTAAACCTTTGTTAGATCCGCGTTTCGATCCCGCACCGCAGCGGCTTGTGAAAATCACTCTGCAAAATGTTCACAAGCTTTTTGTTCTAAAATCTATTTATTAAGTATATAAAAGTAAGTCCGGTTTTCCTTCCTGACGATATAACTCCAGAACGCACGAATCGATTTCCACGGTTTTGCATTCGTCAAGGTCTCGGGCTTCGTGTGGTTTCATTTTTTGGTTGAAAAATTCAAGAGTAAAAACAAAAAGGAGAACAGGGAAAATCAACGCGGTTGAAGTCGCAGAATAAAGCAAGTAATCTATACTGATAGCATAAAGACGTGAACGTTTGTGTGTAAGGATGTTTATCGCGAGGAATCTCCGTAACTACCGAACCGTTTTCAAAATTTCTTCCACCGTTTCAATTAATACCACCATTTCAATTAATACCTATTTATTCTAATAAATTAAATAATAAAATTTATTTTTTTTTAATTTGCCTAATAGCATATTTTTAGTTGGAAATAAATAAATAGTAAACGACCAATAAAGAGGACATGGATAACTATAGATTATTATCTATTGTCATCATAAAAGTTACATTAAAAAAATTACATTTTAAATAACGACGACCTCTGTGGCGCAGTAATTGAGTGCTTTGATAGATCAGGCCGAGGGTCGCGGGTTCGAAAACACCGACGGAACAAAAAGTTTTTCAATGTTCCTGGGTCATGGATGTGTATTAAATATGTCTATCATATAATAAAAATCATAAATATGCGTATAGTATAGAAGTATTAAATATATTTCCGTTGTCTGGTACCCGTAACACAAGGCCCTCGGATACTTAGCACGGGGCCAGACTGACGTGGTGTGAAGCGTCCATAGATATTTAAGAAGACATTATATTTTTTTTATAACAATGTAACAGAACTTATTTATTACGCGCCCCTTTGCCTGCTAATTGATTAGTGGTTGCCCGTAAACCTTCAATCATTTTCATGTATAATACACCTTCCTGGAGTTCCAAGAATAATACACGACTAAAATTAGCCAAACCGGTTCAGGAGATTACAAAATTACATTTAATTTTGCCGCCTCGTTTTA
Organism: Cyclargus thomasi; assembly: GCA_026546445.1. Classification (NCBI taxonomy): domain Eukaryota; kingdom Metazoa; phylum Arthropoda; class Insecta; order Lepidoptera; family Lycaenidae; genus Cyclargus; species Cyclargus thomasi. The sequence goes on along the minus strand of JAOTAV010084142.1, from coordinate 750 downwards.
GGAAGTCGGTCAAAAAGTGGCACCCACTTTTTAACCGACTTTCAAAAACCAGGAGGTTTTTTTTAATAAAAATAGGGTCATCTATAGGCTTTTCGCCCATATCCCTTGTTTGTTATTCTTATGTTAGGTTTTTTGTACCTAGAATCTCATCCAAACTTCTCATTCAAGTTACATAACATTATTGTTAGTGTCAGTCCATCACGCTTTCGGACTTTTATGTTTATAATAATTTATAGTATATTTTTTTCTAAATAACACAATAAAAAAAACAATATAAATTATTTTTTTTATTGTGTTATTTAAAAAAAAAACCAGGAGGTTATACGTAAGGGATACATAGATAGTATATATTTTAATACTCTAAAGTTTTGTCACTTGCTTTTATTACACCCAGGAAATCTATTATATAGAAATCAGTCGGGTTTTCCTTCCTGACGCTATAACTCCAGAAGGCACGAACCGATATCCACAGTTTCACATTCGTTGGAAAGGTCTCGGGCTCCATGAGGTTTGTAGCAAAAAAAATCAATAAAATTTTGCACAGGCACGAATGGACCAGAATAATTATGATTCTCCCGTCATTTCTGAACCGATGCCAGATTGAGCGTTTACCCGTTGTCTAAGATAATATAGAAAACATCTCAATTTTGTCCAGCGTTTTTGCCGATTGTTGCTTATATTGAAATAGCTTTTGCACCATAGGCATTGCTACCAAATGTTGCAATCGATCTAAAATGGTAGGTAATAGGA
>JAOTAV010084141.1:0-37045 GCA_026546445.1 Cyclargus thomasi | reverse complement strand
CCGTCCCACTGTACCCGTTTGAGAGTAAAGGCCTGTTTAACCGCTTACTGTTAAAGTTTCTGTTGGGCTATCCACAATTTTTTCGACTGATTCTCCATACAAAATCTGTCAAATAAAGTTATATCTGTCAAATAAATAGACTATCTGCAAGCGATGAAACAAGCCCTAATTTTTTTTATTTATTTACCATTCACTATGAAACTGGTTACCGTCACCGGAACCGCTGTGGAAGTTATTATTATAATCATCATCTATGTTTCTTCTCTTTCTTCAGTCTGCAAACGTCGCCTACGGCTTGACCACAAGCGCTATACCTCGCCTCGGCGGATCGCGGCAGGGGTCCTGATTATGATTATTAACAATTAATTATTATGATGAGAGATTTTTAACTTTATAAATATTACCATTAATTGTTTTTATTATTAATATAAATATGCATTGTTTTTTTATGTTAGTACCTCATACGGCGAAACAACAGAATAGATTTGGATAAAATTTAGCAAACAGAATATTAGCTCCCTTAAAATATATAGACTTTTGGTCAGATTAAATACACCCGTTGAATAAATCACACTAACTCAAGACGCGGATTAATGCTATAAAATAATCTTAAGAATGGTAGCTTGTTCATTTGTAAAATTTATAGGCCTTAGGCTCAATTATTAGTACTAACAGTTTGAAATTGCAATTATATAATATTGTAGATCAATTAGCTCGCTAAAGTGCCTTAATAGACACAATTGCCAGCAGGGCAAGTTTAACCTCTAATAATTATTATAAAACATTAACCAAATGTATAATGTTATATAAAGATTTTCATTCTTGAACTTCTGACGAGGATTTTTTTCCTAAGCTTATAGTTCATTAGAAAAAAAATGTACCGTGTATATCGATTTTTAGTTAAAACTTGGATAAACTACGAAACTAGTCGGTTAAGAAGTACGACTTTTTATACAATACAATAGCATAAGTAAAATGTGAAATATATAATCTCTGAAGAGAACTTGTTATGTCTTGTTTTTATTAATTATACTAGTTGGTGGCCTCAACTTTGTTGCGCAAAAATTTGTATATCACGCGGGAACCGTACATTTTCCCGGGAAAAGGCTATATATTGCCCAGACCTAATAGCTATTAAACAAAAAAAGATTCATTCAAATCCGTCCAGTAGTTCCTGAGATTAGTGCGTACTAACAGACAACTTTTTTTTGTCGATATGTGTTCTATTACTGTTCCTTAGCACCCTACATTTATAATTTCGTAAAAATATTAAATGTACAGACAATTTTACCGTTTCATTATATGTATAGATATTAATTCTTTTCTGCTAGCGTGGTCGAGTATGTTCAAGGCCGTCGGTGCATGTAGGAACCTTAATATATTTCCAAGCTTTTGTAAATTAGCCATAATCTAGTTGCTAAAATGGTCGCTATTAGGCTGAAATTATGTCTGTTAATAATTAGTGTGAGACAAGTTATTAAGTCATACAGCGTGAGCTACTGAATTCGCGTGTCGATGCGTGCTAGCACTTTTTAACCGACTTCCAAAAACGAGGAGGTTATATGTTCGGTTGTGGATTTTTTTTAACAGAAATCTTGATAAGCTGTGGTCGGAAAATGTGACGCGATGCGATGATCATATTATGGCAAAACCAAAAGGGTCGATATGTGTATCAGTTTGTAATAAAATAAATTAGGATATCTAATTCTGGTATCAAAATCTGAAATTTTCTGTTTATCCCAGTAACTAGGTTTAAAAATTGTCCAACATCTGTTTTTTATACCCTACCATTTTCTGACACAAAACATGAGCACTACCTTCAAATAATTGTAGATGCATTTTTTTTTAAATATAGGTGGATGTTTATTGCGTTGTTGACGTACAAACTACTGTACGGATTTTAATGGAATTTTGTACGGCTATATCAGACTGATAGATGTTCGCGTATACGTCTGCGTAAAACTTTATAAATTATTCCGTTTTTACAAAATTTTTCATTACTGCTTGGCTCCTATTGGTCGTAGCGCTATGTTATATAGCCTATAGCCTTCCTCGACAAACAAACGAACTCTTTAGCTTTATAATATTAGTATAGACATGCTTACTAGCTGACACTTTGTATTAACACAATAAGCTACTTTTACTACGGGAAAATATCATACTCTATTTTCCCCTTCATATCGCGGGTAATACCGCGGAGCACAGCTGGTAGGCTCATAAAATGAAAACGAATCTTGCATCACTATTCCCAGGTCGTAAGTAGTACTGGCCTAAGAACATTAAAAGATTGTAACTCAAATATTTGTACTAGTTCTGTGACCCCGCTACGCTTCATCGGAATAAATGGCATCAAAATATTCTCATTGCTAACGAAACTGTGCTATGAAATCCAAATCGTTTTCGGAGTGTTTGTTATACAGCCTCTACATAATCACCAATGTTCCTTGTTGGTTATTCGGTTTGATCATTGTGCTGGCGTACACATCATTTATTTATTTAAAACTTTTTGTACGAAGTGATACAAAGACCGGCTTAATGCCTTATTGCATTTTACGCTTAAAAAAAAATTTACCGGTGTCAAATCGCCGATCGCAGGCGAATATGTAGACAAATTCGGCGGGAAGAATTGATTTCGTCAAAGACATTGTTCATGATCTCGAAATTAGGAAAAAAAATCGTCAAATTCCACGCGAGCTGAGCCGCGGACGAAAGCTAGTAAGTACTATATAATTCTGATTGTAACCTCACTTAGCTTTTATATTAGAGACGAGACACGTACAAATCATTTAATACAAACAACATTTTTTTTTACTGCTCGGTTCCTATTGGTCGTAGCGTGATGTAGCCTATAGCCTTGCTCGATAAATGGACAACACAAAAAGCATTTTTTAATTCTGTCCAGTAGTTTCTGAGATTAGCGCGTTCAAACAAACGAACTCTTAAGCAGTGGCGTAACTATACCGTTCGAGGCCCGTTGCAAATTTGTTTTCGTTCCACTATGTCAAACCAATACAAGAACACGTCAGACGATTATTGTAAAAATAATCGCTAGCCATTTGTCTAGCCGGGCTGATCGGGGGCCCCTTCCGGCCGGGGGCCCGTGGCATTTTACCGGATTGCCTACCTTGTAGTTACGCCACTGCTCTTAAGCATTATATTATTAGAATAGAAGTATAGACTCGTGGTTTAAATATCTAAAGATTATTTGTATCCCAGTCTAAAAGATACATTGACCTATACGCCTGTCCTAGACTCATTAATCGTCGTAATTATAAATGTAACAAATAATCAGATTTTGGAACGGGTGTAATTAGTGTTGGGCCGCAGCCCGCAGGTGTAAAGCGCCCGTTGTGTCGCCAGGCGTGGTGTAACGGTGTCGTCACGGTGCGCACATGTCACACTCGACACATGGACTTTTGGTGGGACGAAGATGTTGGTGGGACAGGTAGGACAAGAAGGCTAATTGGTGGGACAAGCGGTATAGGAAGGCCAAAGGAGCTTAATCGTAGGTATTAGTGGGCTATCCCCTGTATCTTCATCTGTTCTCGTGTAAAAGTTAACGTGACTCTTGAGGTATCGGTTGGGCGAAACATGATGGTGTGACATGGTAATATAGGTAGGGTATAAAATATCTACAACTAATACCTACCATCCCGTAAAGATATTTAATGGTTTCAGTGGGATATTCGTGGTAATTGGTGGGATAGGTAGGATAGGAAAGTATTGTCTTATTAATGCCCCACCTAGTATCTCTTTTCTCGTCTGTTGGAAGCTTTGCTCGAGGAACTTAAAACATGATCTTTGATGATCTGGTTGGACCGTGGAAGGTTCGTTGGACAGTAGATAGATTGGAAAGGAAGCCCGACCGAATTATTTGCTACCTCCTGCCAAAATGAACATGCTTAGCCAAATCTAAGACAATGAGATAACTGTTATTGATTATTACCATACGATCTTTGGATATATTGGTAGGATTCGAAATTACAGCTTAAAGATTTAGAAACTACTGACAAGATGATGTCCAAATTCCAGTGTGATTTTAATTTAAAAATTAAAAAACACTCTAGTACTAGGACGATAAAAACAATTTACTGCCTCATTTATTTTAATCACACTTGTAATCTAAATATTTAGTAAAAAAAGTCACAAAATTTTAATAAACACATTTTATGTCCGAATTCTTTTTTGCTTTTTCTGGAAGGAAACCGAACTAATAAATACATAAGTTAAATTCTTCCGCGTCAATATTATAACAGTTTATAATAATTATTTAATAATTCACATATTGTGTAATAATGATTAGCCTTGTCGGTATAACAGAGGAAGAGAATGAGGCCACGAAAGATGCGAGGAAGAGCGCAGGGTCACTGACGAAATATACTAATGTAGTATTCAAATTATTATAATAATTATATTGTTTTACTAAGTAGTAACTTATCAACAAAAAAAAATAATCTTGATATATATAATTCTTGTGTGCGTGCGTTTGTCACTGAACTGAGCGACTGGATCGATTTTTATGAAACTTGTGTGTGTTCATGGGGATTTGAGAATTAGGTCTGGAGTTTTGAATCCGCACTCCAAAAAACGTCTGTCGGGTCTGCTAGTATAATCATAAATAAATACTTTATCATAATCTGTATAAAAAAACATAATACGTTGTTTTAACTTGGTACTTCGAAGTTTTCGTTGCCTGAACAAGAGTTTAACGCGCGCAATGCCATATCAATGAAGACGAATATTATCAAAGCTTTTGAATATAAGTGTGACTATTAAATTAGATGGCTAAAACATACATTTAAACGTTAATATCCACGTGAGTATTAAATTAGATGGCTAAAACATACATTTAAACGTTAATATCTACGTGAGTTTTGAGCTTGTAAGAATTCTCAGACCAAATCAACATTGGACTTGTAGTTGGACGCCAATAAGCAATACCATGTTAACCCACAAAAAATCCAAAACCGAGTTATGGACTAGACTAGACTAGCTGGAATCTCCTCTTGATAAGAAACGTTTTTTCAAAAAAGTGTTAAGTGCCATAAAATATTTCGTTTAGCAAAATATCATTTGAAAAAATGTGAGGGCTCTTGATCTGACATTACCTAAACTTTAGCATCGTTTTTCTCAAAATGTCTGACTTGTTGGTTAACATGGTATTGCATATTGGCGTCCAGTTAAGGTTTACGGTGTGACAAAGGCTTTGGCGCGCTTCGTTTTTTATGGAACGTTTTGGTGCGTTACTATGGAAGTGATAATAAAAGCAAGAACTATCGATCTCATTTCCGTCACTTATGAATACTAACAAATTATAACTTTAGTCGGCAAGACAAGTAGGTACTTGTCTTGCCGACTAAAGTTATAATCTAGGTAGATATCGCCATATATCGGACTAGTTTGTGGCAAAACGTAAACTGTCACTTGCTTACTATTCCCTCGAAAGAGATAATAAAATAGTTCTAAATCATTCACTTACGTGCACTATCCCTGTTAAAATTCAGACTAGGAAAAGAGATTCATGAAATACTAGCGGACCCGACAGAGGTTGTCCTGGCGGGCTTATTTGTGAATCTAAACCATTCATAACTCCCCTTGAATACCTACAAAAACGAAAACAGAAGAATTTTATATAATAAGAAGAAGGCATCCTACAAGCACCATTCCAAAATCATCTCGATGAATGGCAGTCTTCCACAGTGCGTTTTTCGCGTAACTTTTTGTCTCGCACAGTAAAACTCTGGAATGAACTATCACCAGCAGTATTTCCGGACCGCTACGACCTGCAAACCTTCAAGATGAGAGCGTATTCACTTTTAAAAGACCGACATCTGCAACCCTTGTTGCGAGTGTCTATGCGCGGCGGTAGTTGCTTTCCATCAGGTAGCCCGATTGCTCGTTTGTCCCCTTATTTTATATAAAAAAAACTAAAATTAAAAATACACCAAAAAAAAACTGTGGTGGTAACATATTACTATGTTCGAATGCAAATCTGTTTAGGTTTAATGCTCGCTAACATTGTTCCTATATGTTTTGTCCTTTTTCCTCGCAACATTTGTCTCTTTCTCAATGTATCACATCCGTTTCGAATTTTATCTCTTTCGTGTGTGTAATGTTTTATCCTTATTATTTTGTATTATATTGTTTCTCTCTAATTATAAGATTATATATATCTGGCCGTAAGTTTTCAAATAAAGTACGCACTTCTGATCTGACAGTTGAGTTTCTCTGATCTCCTGTTCATACTCTTACAAAACAATCTCTTTTAATGACAGTCGGTTAGAACAAAGCCGTATTCCTCCCAGCAGCTGCATAACGGAGCGTCTCGCACGCAGCTCTGATTGAATCGTAATTAACCCGTCACGAGTCGCTCATTGATTCCCGCTCACCGTCACCGAATGTTAAGCTATAGTGCTGTCGCCGAATCCAGGCTGTGGAGGTCATTGATTCTCGGTCAAAAATTTGTAATTTTTGTGTTATAGTGCTTTCGCCGAATCTAGACGGTAGAGGTTAGTATTAACCTTTTGTCAAAAAAATGTTAGCTATACGAGTATATTAATACGCGAGCGGAAAACTTTGTACTCCTTTTAATGAAAGACGCGTAGATGAAAAGGCATGGAATTTTTCTCAGTTATAGTTGATATGGAGGCGGAACGTGGAATACCAATATTATTTTAAGATGTTTTAATTTTGCATATTTTTTTTATTAATAAAACGCTACGCACACTACAATATTTTGACATGACGCGATAATAATACACGAAATACTCTTTTGTTTATGGGTGAAGTTAGATTTTTTAAAATGAAATTTAATGGCCTGGTAACGAGACCTCTATGTCAAATTGAAGTCTGTGAAGGTTAATGACCACTACTGCATAGATTGGGCGAAAGCAGTATAGTTACAACTGATTGAGGTATGCAAAATACAATTAGTAATTGTAAAAATTCCAACTTCTTTATTGTTTCATGAATTTAAATCTTCTCAGCCGTACATTTTCGCCTGACAAAAACTGAACATCATAGTCCTTCCTGAAACATAAACTATATACTGGGGCAACGTTTTAATAATTTGTTATACATGTGGTTTTTTATGAACTGAGTATGGGTAAGTGTAGAAGAAAATCCCTTATGTATTTATTGGTATTTTGATTACCATCTAAACTAATTGTATAATGTAGTAAGCGTTTCTACTGGATTAATGAAAATGAAAGGGAAATATTAATATGCGACATTGCTAAAGAATAGAAAACAGATTTGTTTATCTTTATATTAATACGCGAGCTGAAAACTTTGGACACCTTTTTACGGAAGACGCGTAGATGTAAAAGCATGAAATTTCTCCCAGTTGTAGTTGATATGGAGGAGGAGCGTGGAATACCGATATTTTTTAAATATGCTTTAATCTTGCATATTTTTAATAAATAAAACGCTACGCACACTTCAATACTCACACTAATTGTAGTTAGGTTAGGTTAGATTGATATATCATGTCAAAATATTGATTTTGACATGACATATCAATCATACACGAAATACTGTTTTCTTTATGGTTAAAGTATATGCTTTTCTTTAATTGAATGGCCTGGAAACAAGCCCTTCATGCCAAATTGAAGTCTGTGATTGAATTTTGATAGCTTCTCTACAACGGATATAAATATTTATGGTGGAATTTCGACCTCAGGGCGACCTCTAGTAAAAATAAATTGTTAAACGCCCAGCAAAGTGGACACAAGGCACAGTGTACTAAATAATTCTAATACATACATAGTTCAGTGCTATATGATTTGAAAACTGCACAAGTTAATCAAAATCGATATACTACTCCATAGTAACCTAACCATTAGTTAAACTGTTATTTACTATGAGGCATTAGTAAAATCATAGATGAATCATCGTTGACAAATGCACGCGAAATTGAAAGATATCAATAAAGTAATTAAATATTCGACAAGGACACGCAGGCTGCGGTTGGCTGGCGACAAATCGGTCACCGACTTCGCGCCATGAGGAACGATGGTCACCGACTTCGCGCCATGAGAACCGACATCGTTCCGATATGTCATAGACAAGGAAGTTCAGCTGTTGAGCTCTTCTCTGTCGTTGACCTAGAAACGTTTTTGAAATCGCTTTCAGACAAACGGAAACCCAAGCGGAAATATAGCAGCTAGTTCCATACCAAATTTTATTGATATCGGTCCAGCCGTTTAAGCGTAAACAAGTTACAAACATACACAGTCACAAACTAACAAACTTTCGCATTTATAATATCAATACGATTAAAAATAGCACAATAGATGTACATAAAAATAAATGCTTAAGACAAGACAGTAGGCGATATTAAAACAATCTCATCAGAATCTCGCAAAAAAGTTGTTTCGGTGTTTGACCTCAAGACAAAACAACAACGTACGTGATCTAGATTCCCTTACGGCTTACGTAGACTTCCTTTAACGCGTGACACTTGTGTGGGAAATTAGGACTACGACTTGACCCCGCGTGACCTTACGAAATTATTTTTTAAGGTAGGAACAGATTCTTTGAATGGTAGACTGGAACTGGAGAATTATAATATGTGTTATTTTAGGATTCTGCACCTAAAGGGTAAAAACCATATTACTACAACTTTAGTGTGTATCCATCTGCACGTGTCTATCAAGGCTGTATATAGTTTTAGAGTTTCTAATTATTAAGTTCTTTTGCCGGTAATAAGTTATTATAGTATTGTTTTTTTTTTACAATTTCTCTCTCGTTTTAAATGATATTTATCTCATCGGAGAGATTCGTGACTCTTGTTTATATTATTCCTATAACATACTAATACCATAGAGGAATTAAAGTAATTAGTCTACGCTAATACTATGTATCAGGAATCTGTATGTGTGTCATGGGTCCCTTTGATGGGAGCTTATTAATTGAATTCTCACCCTTTTTTGCTGCACACAAACGGTCACTGAGCATCAGCAGTATTTTGGACCAACACGACCTGGAAACCTTTGGGAAGCGCATTTCATCATAAAAGGCCAACAACGCACCTGTAACTCTTTAACATTGCAAGTGTCCATGAGCGACGGTAGTAGCTTTACACCAGGTGACCCGTCCGCCTCTAATTTTTTATTAAAGAACATCTAAAAATTATATATAGCGGCGAGCTGTCTTTCTCACCACCAGTCCTTAAATCAATGACCTTCCGCTCACAGGTCTTTGCACGCAAATTAAACACATCCTATGATTCAATAACCAATTGAAAATCGATTTTATATACAATTTGTGGTAATCGATATTGATTCCTGACTCCCTGGCATTAGTCTGCCCTCTCATTACCGTGCCCTGTCATTACCCTGCCGTGTCATCTGACCCGACATAACTATTATTTTCCAGTAAAATCGAACCTTATCTCTTCGAAACAAAGGTCATGAATCTCCTCTTAGAGACAATACAGCGTGTCACGAGTTTATTATATTTATTCCCATTTATCACGATTTACATTCGAACCATTTTTTCTTTTTTTTATTGTTCCGTTAGACGGAATATGGCACACCGCTTTGTTTTGGTTCTACGAATGTTAATGGTGCTATTGGCATGATCGATCTCTGTTAGTCGTTTCATGGTTTCATTTAACTGAAATTCCATTGCGCTATATTACTGGCGCCAATGACGCGTTTCTTGAATTTCATTTTCGGACAATGGAGTACAGTAACAAGTAAAAATAAAAAAATAAAAAAATAAACAAAAACAAAAAATTGAAAAAAAAAACATAATTATCTCTATTCATAACGTACATAAAGTATGGTTGGTAGAGGCTTTCCGCCCTGGCATTGGGACGAAATTTGCTATGTTTTATTATAATGTTTAATTCATGAAAAAAAATCATTTTTGTTTTAAACATAAAAAAATGCCAAACTGCTCAACAGTATGCGATAATTTAGTTCATCTTAGTTATCTAAACAAAATTTCTGATTTCTTAAGAACAACAAATGTGTCACTAAATAAAAATTTGAAACCTTTTATATAATTAATAAATAAATACTGCAAGTGATACTTGTGAGTCACAGGAAAGTATATAGGATACTTTTGCACCCGAAAAATGTTTCCACGCTATCAATTTTTGGCACAACGGAATTGCGGGCGTCGTTATAACCCCCTTATTCATAAAAATATTTAAACACTCTATATTCTATAACTAATCAAGATTCGCTGTCCCTTTCTGTCGTGTGACGTTTTCATTATTCCAGAAAAGGACTGCGAATCTTAATTAGTTAAACGCTATTTAAAAAACTTTTACTACAATATATTTGAGTTGTCTATAGGCCTTATGCCCATATCCCTTTACTGGCACCATTATTACAATTTATTCGCACCAAGGTTAACATTTTATCAAAGTTTACGTTAAATCCATCACACTCTGTTTTTTTTTATATTTCTAGTTTAAATATTTTTATGAATAAGGGTGTTAATATAGTTTATCACAGCGAAGTTAGTTAGCAGTTTACCTTTACTAATTTAAGGACGTTTAAAGGCTGTGTTAGATATGTGTTGGTAATTTAATAATCTTTATTTTGTTACAGGTCATCATTCATATACTGTTTGTTCATCCTGAGTATATCTTGTGTAAGTACAATCAGAGAAGTTGAGACAGGTCAGAGACAGATCGTGGATCTTAGCAATTTGGTCGAAGTATGTTAAACTCAGCCGACACATGGCGAATTGACATATTCCGACCAAATGACGTAGGTCCGCGATCTGGCTCTCTTTCAATTTCCCCCATTATACAAATCTTTTGTTATCTCTTCTCATTTTTACAGAGGTTAAGACCCTATGTAACTCTACTGAATAAAAATGAATTAATGAGAAAAATCATGGGGAAGTAAAATTCCGTGTGTCTGTTTATTTTTCCTTCCTTTGTGCCTTAACAAAGCAACCAATCAACCTGACTTTTGGTAAAGACATAATTAAAAGGATGAATAATGTTTCTTTAGAAACTTAATACCCTTAATAGAAAGCAAGAATACCCTTTTTTAAGGTGTTTTTAAATTCGACGCGAGCGAATCTTACAAACTAGTATAAACGGCTAGAAAGCGGTTAGCCCCCCTAGACAAGTGGCAAGCGCATTTCCTATATTTCTAAACTTGGAAGATTTTGTGTATGTTTTTATGAGCAACTAAAGAATTTATGAATAAATATATATAGACATAATATAAGAAGCGAATAACTAACATTTTACATCCTTCGAGTAAGTACTCATTTTTGCCCGTAAAATTTTGTTAAATCTTGTAATTTAGCGATTTCGTTATCTTGTCTATCCAAGTACACATTAAATTCACATAATTTCCATTTCAAATCATTTTCCGGTCCTAAAGCGTCTATTCACACAAAAATCCGGCAGTTTTTAAAATGTTAGATACACGCTTCTTCCGCTTATGTCTCCATATGTGCTTGAGTAACATATTAATCTTTAATCTACAGAAATCCAACTTGCACAGTGCCCAAGAGTCGTCCGCGGAGGCCGAACTGTCCACAGAGATCATCGGAGCCCTATCCTCAGAACACGAGGGCTCCGGAGAGGATATACCGGGCCCTAGTTTAATATTAAAGGTAATGACTTGATCAAAATCCGAAGGAACTTCGCACGGTTTCATACAAATTTTTTCATACAAGTTTTTTATAAAGTTTAGTACCAAGATACGGCGATTCAACAAGTGTAGAAATAGCTATAGTTCACAGTAGACAGAACGAACCAGTACGCTGAATTAGAAGTAATTTCCTTTATATTAGGGACCATCCATAAAGTACGGCACACGTAAAGGGAAGGCGGGAGGTGATAGACGAAGTGTGACTGGAGGTAGGGGGGTTTTGGTCATAATTTCAATGTCGAATTATATAATACTGGGGTGGTTTATATACGGAGAGAATGGGGTCAAAAGGTCGTGAAATTTGTGTGACGTACTTTATGGATGGTCCTTTCGTTTGATGTTATTACGTCATATTATCGGCTGGCATATATACACGTTGTGACTCTGCGTTTGTTTACCAGCTATTAAAAAGCTTTTTTTTTTCAGAATCATACGAAAGAAGCACTGAAGTCAGACGGAAGCGAACAAGATCCGGTGAGTCAAAATATAGTCTTAGCCTGCGTTCGACACTAAAACGCTGTCTCCATACTAATAGTCAGCGCTTAATACCAAGAGCACGATAAAAAATGTTCTGAGATGCTGTTTTCATTCATAAAGTTTTTACAGCTAGACTTTAACGTTATAGCCAATATCGGATCTCTCTTTCTAACTGACCACTTTAAAGGCTTGTAACTTAAAAAAACCTAAGTGGACGTAAGTACATCGTTTTTCTATAACTATAGATTTATTTACGGAAAGAATTAAAATCATGCGTATTCCCTATTATGGGCCTCAGACGTCGCCACTCATAGGCCAAGGCTTACAATGACTTTTTATAAATCTATACCGGATAGCGTGTCATATAGACCTTTACCAGTAAGATTTTGTTCGTATGTTTTTGCCGTGTATGTGCCGTACTCTCGGCGCGTACGCTTAATCCAGCACTGCTTGTAACCTCAGCTATTCGACACTTTGCCTTAGTTGTTAATCTAATTTAGTCAAAATTAGTTAGAAAATGTTAAAAAATGAAACAATGTCAGCGTGTCAGAGCAATTGTCGTGAAATTGTGACCATTTGGTGCCTCGTGCTGCGGCGAGGTACGAATTATCTGCATTTCTCACTTCTAATGGTTCAGTAAGTAACTTAATTCGATAATAACAGACGAGGTTTACATTAGGGAAGGTAAAAACGAATCCATTGTGGTTTCTGAACACAATTGAGTGTAAAAGTGTGAAAAGGTGTTGGTATACTTCGTAACTTAGTAGATAAAGTTTATGAAGTGGTTCTAATTACATGCTTTTAGTTTAACTTAATGATATTAATATTCGGAGCGTTTTCATATCTTAAAGTACCTATCGTTGGATTTCTTTAAAATATGTCTCAAGTTGGACGGACTTTACATTTGTTTTCTTAATTTTGCATCGACCATCATAGTTGCGCAACCATGTTTTTTATCAACCAAGTCCGCGAAAAGGTCAGTTTCGTTTCGAAAAGTATATTTGGACATAAATAAAAATAAGAACATAAGGATTATGTGCATAAACAAAATATAAACTATCTAAACACCCATGTTTTAACAACATTAAGAATTCCCCGACAAAGTATTTTTGCAAACATTCGGTCATTTGTCTCCCCCTAAAAGATTTCCACCAAATATTTCTAGAAACTCACCGCGAACAAAACAAGAGATGTACATAGTCAATGTCACGTTTCCCAATCCATACATGAACGAAAGGCCGGCTCTCGCAACATGCCTGTACAATGAAGGGCTTTCCATCAGATAGGCTATCGGCCATCTTGTAATTGCCCCTAATTAATATAGGTTTCGTGCGAAATCGCAAATTATGATAATTTAGATTTTAGATTATGGTAATTTCATTGTAGAGAAATATGGAACACTAAAATATATCTACACTATGCAAACAAAATAACGAAGCCTAGAGTTTGAAAAACTTCATCTATTTTCTTCGAATCTTATGAAGGCTTATTAGCCTCCTTAGCGCTTTATTAAGACCCCTTTGCCTTTTCGAAATAGTTAAATCAAGTGTTATTAAAAAAAAAACTTAATTAAAAAAAAATCATTTGAGTAAAACATTGTTTAGATTTTTTTCAAATTATTTTTATTTCTATATAACTTGTGAATGATACCGGTCATACCGCTATTAGCAGAACTGACTGACTCACTATTTTTTTGGCAAGCTTTGTAGGCGTATTTGTGACTTCTTGCCATTAAATTTTGTTAGGATATAATCTATGTCACGCCCGTTCAGTTTGCTGAAGTCGGCGTTATCAACGACGGCCGTAGTCATGTTTCCTACATTAGAACAAATTGTGTGCTATTATGAGATTAGCAAGGATCGTGGGAAGGATCTCTAATGCTGATAACCTGACCTGCCTGTCACTTGAACTGATAAGGTCCTACGCATTCTACAACAGACGGTCTCTTTATGGAATCTTATTTTTTTCATAATTTAATTATTAAAAGAGTTATTAACGTTCAAAAACCTGAAATGTTTTCTGGATGTTTGAACATTCAGCAAATAAATTTGGCTAAACTTAATTGAGCCTTTTTTAAATTTTTTACGAAAAAATACTTAAATCGGTAAAGTTTTGGAAAGGGAATAAGGGGACAGCGAATCGTTGATTTTCTGTTCTCTTAACCCATTAACCGCCAAAATTAAACCAGCAGTAATCTTATATCAAAACTTGGCAGTTTTTTTTGACCTAAATAAAAAAAATAATAGAAAAAAACAAAAATACTTTCCCCTCTAGGGGGTTGTACCCAAATAGGTACAACGGCGTGATACCTGTGAAAAAAAATTCTGTGCTGAAGTTCCAAACTTTTTCGACATACTTTAATTACTTTCTTCTCATTTTTATTATTAATAACTTTTTTGGCACTGGCAACGAACTACTTTACTATGAGAATTAGGGGGCAAGCGGGCAGACACGTCACCTGATCAAAAGCGACTTCCGTTGCCATGGACACCTGTCAGTTGAAATTGAGAATGGTCATTTATCGATATGATAATGGATTTTCTGCTTGTGACAGAGAATGTTTATTTATCAAAGCAGCATAAATAACTATTTTTAGTCTTTTTTATGGGTAAGACATTCTAAAACAATTTCGGTACTCTGAAAGTTCTGAAAAAGATTAAAATTTTGCTTGTGGATTCGGCCGTTGTACTCAACTAGGTACAGTTGTGTTTCAGTTTTGATTTTTCTGTCGGTGTCTCTAATCTACCACTATTTTGTTGTTCATATCATAATTAAGAATGTATTCATTAAGAATACACACAAAAAAAGGTGGTTAAGTACTACACAATTTTCATAAAGTGAGATTTTATGAACCTGCTGCCGGTGGTAGCAAAACTGCAAGTTTCAAACTCATTTTATGACCCTAAAATATAAATTACCAGTTTCAATTTGCTAAAAATCCTATAACTATATCTTTCATTAACTATATTACATAAGAAATTAACACGTGATAACACAAAATTTTTAACTATCCTTATTTTTGTTTGGTAAGGTACAGCGGCGGTAAATGGGTTAAAGGGTTTTTTCTATCCAAGACGCATTTGTCTCTATCGCGCTCTGCGGCTTCCCCGCCTTGTGGTTAGGCACAGCAATAGGTATTACAAATACCTATGTTTCATTTCTCTAGCCTGGAAATACAGGCGCCAACCGCCTTGACCATATATGTCCATACATTTGTAGTTTCGAAAATCGCCCCCCGCCAACGGAAAATGGTTAATATGCAATTAATAAAAACAATAAATAAGATTTCCTCCGTAGAGATTTTAGTGTTACTTATATTGTGTAACACTCATAAGAGGTTAAACTTACCCCGCTGGCCCATGTAGAGCATGCATTATATCTGTCAATTCAATAACAGGGCTCCTTGCTCTTCTTTCGTTTTTAGGGTTCCGCACTGAAAGGACAAAAACGGGACCCCATTACTAAGACTTCGATGTCTGTCCATCTGTCTGTCTGTCCGTCCGTCTGTCTCCAGGCTGTATCTCAAGGATGGTATATAATAGAGTTGAAATTTTCACAGAATATGTATTTCTGTTGCCGCTATAACAAATACTAAAAACAAAATAAATTTAATATTTAAAGGTGGCACTAATACAACAAATATGTTTTTTTGCGTTTTCGTTCCATAATAATAACGATAAATTCGACGCGACATCAGTGGCGTGACGGAGTAAGTAGGATGCTTGCTGAAGTTCAAAGAGACCCGAGTTCGATTCCCACCAACAAATTTTTATTTTATGACTTTGTTTTATAAATTTTTACGTTTTCATAATTTTATACTTAATTTAAAAAATATTAATCTTTTTTATAGATACATTTAAAACTTTCAAAAATGCCTTTATTCAATTTTTGCTCGGTATTGGTACGGAACCCTTCGCGAGTCCAACTCGCACTTGAACGGTTTTTCTTACTTTTCGATCGTATTATGTAATACGCATTACGCAAATGCATACTATTATTTGTCACCGAAATTACTAATACATAGGCAGATGGCAAACGTTATTGTATGTTATTTGTTTTTTTTCGAAATCAGAACAGAACATTTTTGTAATAGTGCGCAAAAGGCCGTACACAAGAACCATTCCCAACAACAGTTATTTTAATTCGAATCACAAAGTGCACAAACAACGCTACGAGGTAACGCACAACTCATAATTTTATGCTGTCACGACGGCAATTGATTATGTATTATCACAATTCTTATTTAAAAATCAATTTGAGAGAGCTAAGTGCCACTTGACAAGTAGTCTAGTGGCCCAATTTTTAAATGCGTGCACTCCACTTACAGTGAGTGTAAGCGTGCGAACGACTTACTTTGACTGAAACGGTTCGATCTTGTTTGTCTTTTTTGTGCAAACCCCGGTCCGATCGTGACGACTAAGTGGTGCATTACTGTAATAATTTATGCAATTTTCGAATACTAAATTGGTGACCGTGTTATTGTCACTATTTGTTTGTGCCTAAATGCCACCATTTATATAATTGGAGACATAAGTGGAAGAAGCGGATAACTAACAATTTGCAACCTTCGACTTTATACTAATTTTATTCCATAAAATGTTTACAAATCTTGTAACTTACCTATTTCATTATCTATCTACTAGCCAGTGTATATAGCTATACTCCCGGATTTTTGCGTTAATGGATGCTTCTGGAACCGATAAATTATTTCAATTCCAAATAATTTTTCGGGTCCAAAAGCATCCATTAGTGCAAAAATCCGGTAGTTTTTAAAATGTTAGTTATCTGCTTCTTTCACGTAAGTCTTCAATTATGAAGGTACCGTAAAGTTTTTCATGGGCTTTTATACTCCGATAAGAAAATTTGATAAAAATACTGATGATGATGATCATGTACGTGTATGAACAGTCGCCACACGCCGACTTCGCTTCTACATTTGTATAGCCTTAACAAATCCAAATATAACTTTAAAAAAGCAACTTCAAAGGAACTACCAATACTATTTATAATAATATAATATAATATCTATGGATGCTTCACACCACGTCAATCTGGCCCCGTGCTAAGTACCCGAGGGACATGTGTTACAGGTACCAGACAACGGAAACATATTTAATACTTTTATACTATACACATATTTAAGATTTTTATTATAAGATACACATATTTAATACACATCCATGACCCAGGAACATTGAAAAACTTATTGTTTCGTCGGCGGGATTCGAACCCGCAACCCCTGGCGTGAGCTACCAAGGTGCTCAACCACTGCGCCACAGAGGTCGTCAAATCTATACATCCTTACTTATATTATAAAAAGGGAAAGTGTGTTTGTTTGTCCTTCCTTCACGCTCTAGCGAAGCAACCAATCGATTTTTTTGGCATAGACATAGTGGAAAGGATGGAGAGTAACACAGCTTTTGGTTTTGAAAACGCATTACGTTTTTGGAAAAATATTTTCACCAATTTCTCGAAACCCGCGCGAGCGAAACCGCGATTTTGCGTTTCAGCGTTGTAAACTTAAACTGTTGTTTCAGTTGGTAAGGCTGCAATTAATTATGATTTCATCTCTTGTTATGATGTTAATGATTTACAAGGTGTAGGAAGTTGTAAGACGACGCGGCAGGAAGGACGTAGTTTGGTTATCCCAGGGCCATCGGCCATTCCACAATCTTCAAATTTACAGCCCGACTAACATTTTGTAATTGTTTCATTATGTACTAACACGCAATTAAGTTTA
Organism: Cyclargus thomasi; assembly: GCA_026546445.1. NCBI lineage: Eukaryota > Metazoa > Arthropoda > Insecta > Lepidoptera > Lycaenidae > Cyclargus > Cyclargus thomasi. The sequence continues at coordinate 19,198 of JAOTAV010084141.1, read as the reverse complement.
CGCTTAGTTTAATTTTTGATATGATTATTATTATAATTAATAAGCACACCTATTACTTTGCGTAGAGGTTAGGTCATATACTTTAACGTAGAGTTATCTTTATTAATTAAGCTATCTGAAGGTTTAAGGAGGGTTGCGCTATGCAATCATTAATCTGTTAGGCAAAAGTTATATGAACTAAATTATTACTTAAATTCCATAAACATTAGACAATGAAATCCTACTAGTCATATTATAAACCCGAATATTCGTGAGTTTTTGATTGTGTATGCTTGCGACCTATTCACGCTTAAACGGCAGGACCGATTTTAAGAGCCCGAAAAGAACTGTTTACTAATAAGCTATATAAGTTTCCAGTTTCATTAGCACTTTTAACCTAGCTCCTACTATACAGGTATTTGTATCGGAGAAGAACAGCTACATACCAGTCAGCATCAAGCCCCGCTCGCCTGTAGAGAGCTGGCGCGAGCCGCCCGCTTGGGAGCGGGAGTACAGGCGACAGCGGACCAACGGAAGTAGAGTGCAGTGTAAGTATATCATCATCATCCCTATCAGTATCAAGCCCCTCTCGTCTGTATAGTGCTGGTGCGAGTTCAGACGACAGCGGACCAAAAGCAGCGGAGTGTACTGTGAGTGTAACATCATTGTCCCTGTTAGCATCAAGACCCGCTCGCTTGTATAGAGCTGGTATGAGCCGCCTGCCTGGGAGCGCGAGTACAGGTGACAGCGGACCAACGGCAACAGGGTGCAGTGTCAGTATATTATCATCATCATCCCTATCAGCATCAAGCCCCGCTCGCTTGTAGAGAGCTGGCACGAGCCTCCCGCACGGGAAGTGCGAGTACGGGCGACAGCGGACCAACGGCAGCAGGGTGCAGTGTGAGTATATCATCATCGTCTCCTCATCGTCGTAGGGAGCTGGCTTTAATGAAGGTATAGGCACCTCATTCTCAATTCCGATGACTAGGGCTAAACTACTTGATGAATTTTAGCTTGAAAGGTGACGTTATTTACTGACCGAGCGAGCAAAGAGATTGAAGTTTACAAATCCACAGAGCTAAGTCTTACAAGCCCCGAATAACTATTTAGTATCAAACTAAAGTTAGGATCCGACAACAGTTTGGTTTAAAAAAAAAGCCTAACAGACTTACTGGTCTTTTAGTTTTTAAGCCAATGATGAAAATTATTTATAAAATTTTATTAAATGAATTATATTGTCAACAGATATTGAAGCGGAATGTCAGGACGACTTCATGAAGATCAGAGTTGGCTTTAACGGCTCGTTCAGTGGACTCGTATATTCGGCTGGTAAGGGTTCTTAAGGATTTAAAAGTCATAACTATAAATGTAGTTTATTTTTTAGATTTTTTACTTCACCAGCATTATTTCTCTCTTAATATTGTAAGGAAAGTTACGCTTTTTGATATTAGTAATTAAAGAAAACTATGGACAACGAATAGATCATAAATACTGCCAAGAATCCAATATCTATGAATGAAGCGATACAAGGATAAAATGGTGTCAATAAACAAGCTACAATTAAAATGATTTGCCGGACCGTAGCTAATGTCCATAATAAAAGAAGTCCTAACTCGTCCGTCGCGTTTTACAACCATTTGCGTATCCGTTAACCACCGCATGGAATATTATGGTAAAGTGTTTGGTGAAGTGGTTAAGCCACTACTCTGGGTATGTCGAATTCAACAACCTTGTTGCCCAGATACGAGTTAAGACAGACACATTTTTTCACTTTCCAATCGACATTAAATGCGTGAGGTTACGTACTTTTTGTTCCTTTTGTCTTTTTAGTTAAAGCCCAGTGAAATCTGGCGTACACTTTTTGCGAGCGTTTTCGATTTCTGTCGATGTTTCACTTGTTTTACACGTCTTTAACGTTCCGGTTTGCTGACGCACTTTGATATAGTTGTTACCAACGTTTCCGACGTCAGGTGCAGTGTAAGTAAACATATAGATTAAGTACGAGGCTATCGAGGAATGCGCCGTGTAAGGCTAGTAGGTGCTGACAAATCTGCTATTACCTCAAGTTAGCTTTATGGTAATATTTTTTATTGATCCTCATCCCGTTTCATTGTCACTGTAAATGGAAACTGTAGTCCGCTGTTGTATCGGCGCTAAAACTCTAAATTAACTCCTTCGAAATTTAACTAACAGCGTCCAGGGGAAAGTTTCTTCTACGTCTTCTAACTTTGATTCAAAAGTATGTTTTTGAATCAAAGTTAGAAGACGCAGAAGAAAATGAATCTTGCGGCTTGTCACTCAAGCCGCATCTGGCTCGTATCTAATCTCAAACATTTGCAGGCTACTCGTATGACCCGGACTGCATGTACATTAACGGTTCTGGGCGGGACTACTACGAGTTCTACATCCAGCTCAACCGCTGCGGCACCCTCGGACGTAACAGTCAGCATGATGATACCAGAAAACATCCTACTGTAAGTTATATAAAGTCTATGACATTATTCCAAATCTAGATGCATCAAGTAGTTCTGTTTTTTATGGTGCGATTTTAGGGGGCATTTACGGGGCGAGTCTGCTTAGACGGGTTACCTGATGGAAAACATCTGCCGTCGCCCATGGACACTCTTAACAGCCGAAGAATCGCAAGTGCGTTGCCGTTGCCTTTATGAGGGGATAGGGATAGGGGGATTAGGGAAGTTGGGGGACCAGTTCTCTGTGAGGCTGTGGTACCACTCCGGTCTAGCCGGCCTATTCTTGCCGAAGCATGGCTCTTCACGGTCATGAGCATCCGTATTATGTACTTGAGATCGGAAAATGTCTCATTGGTACACGCCTCCACCGGGGTTCGAACCTGCACCATCTCGAGTGCAAACCGAAGTTTTTACTCACTAGAATACGGACGTTCTGATGATGATGTCACTTTGTTGTTGTCAATCGCTGTTTGTATGTAAATTTTTTGACAAAGAGTTGATGGCCGCTAGCGGTTTGATTGGATATTCTCAGCTATGAGGTATCTATCGCTCATGGCTGATAGTTCATAAACGAAGTTTTAAGAAGAAAAACGAAGAAGAAAAAAAAAGAAATAAACTTTAGTGTGTAATGCGTCGAATTAACTGTAAAAGTAGCGAAAGCGCATTTTTGTGATTTGTATGGCGTCATGAATTTGAAAAGTTTAAAAAAAAACTTTTTTCTGTGCTGCTTTTACAGTTACTGTTTTATTACAGTATAGTATATACTCATATTCAAATGATACATGAATGCTCTCAATTCTAATTATGCATTGTCTGTAAAGACTTTTCTTCCATTCGTGTTCGACTATTCTTTCTATTTTCCAACTTTCATTTTTTTCGCATTTTTAATTTCGAATTATCGTAGAAAAACCTGATGTGGAACACGATCACGGTGCAGTACAACCCGCTGATAGAGGAGGAGCTGGACGAGCACTTCAAGGTCACCTGCGAGTACGGTTACGACTTCTGGAAGACCGTCACGTTCCCGTTCCTCGATGTCGAGTGAGTTCGCTATGTTAAAGTTTACTTGTATGGATGATCGGAAGCTGACGTCAGCCCTCCCAGAGCTCTGGGCAAGGTTTCTAAACTTCCTATTATGTTACCTCCTATTGAGATTGAATGCTGGCGATCATTTACAGGCGGGCAAAGCCGCAGGTTGTCATAATAATACGTTTCTGCTTAAAGTGTCGTATGAACATTTGTTTTTTTTTTCAATAATGTTTTAGGGGGCAAGCGAGCAGACGGGTAACTCGTGACATCAGAAGAGTCACAAGTGCGTTGCCGGCCTTTTTATGAGGGATAGGGAATAGAGATAGGGGATTAGGGAAGTTGGGTTACCGGTAAAAACTCACTCACCGAACGAAACACAGCAGATCGCCGTTTCACGCCACTTTTCTGAGATGCCGTGGTATCGCTCCGGTCAAGCCGTCCCATTCGTGCCGAGGCATGGCTCTCCCACGGCAAATAAAATACGTAATAGCTCACTTAACTAGTACAAAACGCCACCATGATCCAGGAGCTTAGTTCTTACCTAGGAGGTTGTGGGTCCAACTGCCGCGATATTAAGAATTTTGTGCCACCGTAGTCATTTAGCAATTTTAATTGAAATTTGATTAGTTTAGACTATGTCCTGCCCTATGTACGTATATGCTTTTACTGTGTTAGCGGAGAAATTTTAACAGGTTAAATAAATTAATAACTAAAACTTAAGCGATGCGTTTTTTCGATTTTCTGCAAAACGACATCAAAATTACGAAATAGCCAAAAAGTGACTCACGTGGTGACTGGTGTTAGAACTTCAACGACGATATCCGATTTCGATTATTTCGATTTATAAAGATTAGAAAGAAATGAGAGAAATGGGCATTAATTACACTTTAGTGTAAAATATGTGCTCTACTAATCTACTTTTAAGTCTATAAATATCTGTGCAGTATAAATAGTGAGCCAATAAGTTCAGAGGTCAATAGCAAGAAATCTGTGTTGGAACTAATCGGCAGTAAAATTGCAAGGTTGTTTAAATTTTTAACCGGAGAATATACTGTTGGTTTTCCTCACAAAAACAACAGTGAAAGTTACAATCAGATAAATATTTTGCTAATCGGTCGTCTCATATTTTACGAACTAGCGGTTGCTTGCGACTATGTCCGCATGATAACTGTTCAAATTATTTCCTTTTTTACAATTTCTTTTGATTACCGCTCGGCCACGATTGGTCGTAGCGTGATGTTATATTATAAACCTATAGCGTCCCTCGATAAATGGACTAACCAACTCAAAAATTATTTTTCAATTCCGGACAGTAATTCCTGAACTTATTAAACAAACTTTAAGCTTTATATTTTGTATTTGTTGGGTACGAATTTATGGTACGGACGCGACGGTAAAACCTTTCAAACACTAAGGGCTAGGTCTCACAGAGTACACAAGTTAAATTATATTTTGTTGACACTTCGATATCAAAGACAGTAAATGATTTTGAGGGACCTTCTGATTATTTTAAGGAACCTTGTGCTTATAATTAAATTTTGCCCCAAAAGTATCCTTATGTACTTGGGGCTCAGTCTCGCGTGTGTGAATTCCCCCAAATACCCCAAGTTTAAGGTCAACTCTTGCAGGGTAGCAACGGGAAATCCCGTGGTGTTCACGCTGCAACCACCAGAGTGCTACATGGAGATACGGTCCGGGTACGGCGCGACGGGCGCGCGGGTTACCGGCCCCGTGAGAGTTGGAGACCCGCTGACACTACTTATATATATGCGGAGCTCGTACGGTAAGGGTCTTAACTGTTTATTAATTGGGTCATACTGGGCTAGACTGGCGCTGGACTGCTACACGGATAGCTAACTTAAGAGGCATACGAGTTTTCTGTTACGTGGAAGTCGAAGATCCGCTAATTCTGATTGAGCGGAGCACGTTCGATTTTATTGTAGTAAAGCAATCTTCCTGACGTTAAAACCCCTACCAATTATAACTATGTAGGTGATTGCGATTTAGAGATCCACTGGCACTGCTGATATCCATGCGAAGGTCGTACGGTAGGTCTAATTGTTTATATCCTACTGGCCCGTCCACAAAATGGATGGGTCACATGACCCCGCAGGAGACCTTTATAGGACGATAGAAGGACGATAGAAGAGCATAAAACAATAAGATTTTGTTCTATGATTCCACTTGTAAGCTGTCCAACTGGGGGTTGGTGAGAAATCTAAAGTTTAGGCAGTCAAAATCTTATTGTTTTATACTCTTCTATCGTCCTATAAAGGCTAAAGGAGACTAGGTCATGTAACCCCAACCCAGCGATGTCTACTCCGGAACCGGTGCTATAAGAGCGGTGTTCCCTAACGAGAACCGTTTGACATGGAATAGCGTACCGCATAATAAATATAACACCACTAACAATTTAACTAACTGTAACATGTTTATGACCAATCACAGAACTTACCGAATACGCCGTAACAACCATAAATATTGCCTATAAAATTATAACAGTGGTTTGATCGGAATTCTCGACTCAACTCTTATATTGACGACCTCTGTGGCTCAGTTGGTAAGCACATTGGTAGGTTAAGCCGGGGGTCGCGGGTTCGATTCCAAAAAGTTTTAAAAGTTTTTCAATGTTCCTGGGTCATGAAACTCTTAAATATGTGTGTAGCAGTAGTGCGTTGTGTGGTACATTCTCTCATGGGCCACTATCATAAGAAGAAGAAAACAGTCACTTTGGTGTGAAATATAAGCAAAAATATCAGAAATAAATTTAGGGCTTTTAATACCCATACAAATAATACAAATACTATGAATAAGTGTGTTTCTTAATATGTGTGTTCATTAAGAGGGCGATAAAAGCAAATTTGATTATATTGCACAATTCTCTTTTATACTTGATAATAAGCTACGAATCGTTTCATTTTTTAAGCATAGATACAACATTGTATTTGTGAGTTCTTGTAGTAGCAAAAACACGATAGCTCAAAAATTTTCTCGATAAAAAAAAAACACAAAGATGCCTCTAATTTTTACGCATATTTCTTCGTTTTGCAAAACGGCGCATTCGAGGGACTCAGTATTTTAACACACGATACAAATTATGTTACCGAGTTCCTGTGGAAGCGGTTTTTTTTTATTAATGTTGTATATTTATCGAATTATTAAGAAAAAACTGTTTTCCGGCGATTCCGCGTCGTTCTGTGTGAAGAGAGAAAGACGATGTTTTATTTTTGGCTTTATTCGCCCACTTATCGTCATAACGAACCAACCAATCGACTTGATTTTATTGCATGGAGAGTAACATAAGTTACTGTTGGTCTTGGATAACATCGTGTTTCTAAAGGGACTTAAGAACATGCCGCGTTCAAAAGCTAGTAATCTATAACGGTTAGTTCGATTACTCGATTTCGTTTTCGGACAACTGTGTATCGCGTGTTCTACCACCATTCTACCAGTGATCCACCGCTGATCGGATACCACATGAATGTCATTGACACAGTAACTAGGTCACGAGATTTACGTGAAGATGACAGACGTTAAACGCTGTTCTCTAGAGCGTTAACGCGGTATGGGCAATTGACTGCGCGTTTGTATTCCAAACGCTTTATGATGTAAGGTGTTTCGAATAAACGGTAGTTTAGCATTGCTATCAATCAACGACATTCCCCTTTAAAATGGTTTGATTAAAAATCTTAATCCAGATTTTCTTTGCCGAAACTTTTCATGAAATAATATGAAACATGATACATACAGTCTAAGGTGTCGATTGTCAAGATATTTATAGCATGCAGATTAAAATAGGGGTGTTCAGCGTTTCAGCTTTTGCGTATTTCGTACCGTGGCCAGCATAATGTTTATGTATTATTTTTTTATTAGGCGTTTCACACCGCGGTATGAAATGACCACTTTGAAATCACATAGTCGGTTCGTTACCAAAGTTAGGTTTAACAGCACAAATACCTACCTACATTATTAAAATTTATTTTTTAATAATTTCAGACGGTTTCGACATAGTGGTGAACGACTGTTTCGCGCACAACGGAGCCGCCAAGAGAATAAAACTCATCGACGAATTTGGGTACGAAACAACAATCTCATTTCAAAGATATTCTACTAGAGTTTTGATTTTAAATTTTCAAAATTGTGAGTCCATTATCAGATACAAATGTTTACATTACATGTACATACAGTTTATTGCAAAATCAATAGAAGTTAATGGTATAAAATTTATTTTGCAAAATTGTCTTTATTAATTTTGATTTGATTTTGAGTAATGTTATTTTTAACAAGCAAAACTTTTCGTTTCAAAAGTTTTATATTGTTTTGAAACATGTTCAAAACAATACAACACTTAAGACGAAAATAATTCTGACGCGAATAGAATTCCATTTTCAAATTTTGATATTTTTACCAAGCGCATGTTTTGACAGTTGTCCGGTGGACGACAAGCTGATCTCGCGGTTCCGCGGCTCGTGGTCGGAGTCGGGCGTGTTCGAGACCCAAGTGTACGCGTACATGAAGACCTTCCGATTCACAGGATCCCCAGCTCTCTACATAGAATGCGACGTGCGCATGTGCCACGGACGATGCCCAGTGAGTATTATTACCAGCGTGCTAAACATGGTCACCCTAGAAAGGGTTTTCTTCTACAGAAGTATAAAGCGGCAATTTAAATGAAGGAAAGCGGTCAGTTCATCCCAACAATGTGTTAGTATTCTTTCCTATTCTTTCGTAACTCTGCGACGGTTGTGCTAAGTCTGCAGAGTACAAAACACGATATATTACTTTTAATATTCGATCGTAGGCATATTTGCCTACGATCGAAGAAGATTAAAAGTGATAAGATTTGGTTCCTAACTTTGAAAAGCATGGACGGAAATAATATGTCGTAAACTGTATTATTAATAACGTGTAACTTTTTATTCGTGTATTACGTCTATATTTACTACTGAGCTACTTAGTTATTACACTTTATCTTTATTTCATGAGGTCAGTAGTTTTTACGAATCCCGCATCTCAATGTTTTTGCAAGTGATAATTGTTCAATGAATGGTGAACTCCCCAAGATATCAGATCTTCCCACGGCCAACAAAGCCTTTTGAAAAATACTGTTTAAAACATGACAATTAGCGAGTCATTGGAGGCTTTAGGGCTAGTGCACACCGGTAACATTTTCTTTAAGCTCCGTTTGGTCCCCTACCATCGGACGCTCATAGCTAGATCGTTTCTTTTATACAGTAGATACCTTGATACATTGACAAAGAAATATTACTTACTATTGATAAAGAGGCCATTATTTCCATTTTTAAAATGGCTGCCATTTGTCAAACTCAATCGCTGCCATTTTGTCAAAAACTTGTATCCGCCATTTTGTACTACTGTCAAATCAATTCGAATTTCAAATTGCAGTCGCAGCCGTGCCACTGGCGTAACATGAAGAGCGTGCGGCGGCGGTCCGCTGAGGTCGACACACCGCGACTATCGGAGAACATCTCTCTCTTCCAGTCGCTGCGGGTGCTGCAGGAGGGCGAGGAAGAGGAGATGACGAGGGCAGGTGAGAACAGTGAGTACTGTAGGGCTGTAATACAGGGTGAAGCAAAACTAAAGGGTCTATATGCATGTTGTGTCAAACGGTTGCATCTTAATTAAGGCCGGACATTATCCGAATAAATGATCAGAATAATTCAGATGCTCTGCCGCAACGCGCTCTGTTCATAAGTTTTGTTGTGGACCCCGCTTACTATTTGAAATTCCTAAAAGTTTTAGTTCCGAATTTCTGATCAGAAAAATTAGGATGCCTCGTCGGAACGCAATCTGCTTATATTTTTGTGGACCCCACGTACTATCCGAAATGGCTGATAGGATTTTGTATACCATCTGACAAGTGTTCTAATATTTTGTATCAGAATTCAGATCGCGGCCAATCTTAATCACATTTTTCAAAATGGCGGTGGTTGTTCTGCTGTCACGCTACTAAACCGTCGTGTTGTTGGATTCTGCATAAGTTTAGTGTCTTATTTTTCAGTGACTCATTTTTTTATTACAGGAGCGCTAGAAGGCCAAACATGTATGAAGACGTCAGCGCTGTCGGCCATGTTTGCGTCAGGCGGCGTATTAGTTGCGGCGCTGCTCGGCGCGTTATTAGCTGCGGCGCGTCGCTGGCGGCATGTGGATCCCGCGCCGCACGCGTACGTGCCGCACGGGGGACGCATTAGATAGACCGCCATGTTACATCGCGCCGCCTAATTAGACACAGCTTTTCATTTATTATATCACACAAACTAAAGTATACATACACATTTGATTTGTTTCCAATTAGCTCACATTAACATAAAATCACGACCGTTGTATTGCACTGCAGACTGCAAGTTATAACAGCAAACAAAAACACGTAATACAGCAGTTAATAAAATAGAATTCAAATTTTAGTATACTGGAAAATAATTGTATAGTTAAGTTTAACTGTTAACATGTTATTTTTAGGTTTAAACACGGATTTTGTTGTAAAGCACTTTTATTGATCCCGACGTTTTGGCTGCTTTCCAGCGACAGAAGTCACGGTGGACTACGAGTCTACGAGTCCATAAAAGTGCTCTGCGACAAAATCCATTAGTGTTTAAACCTTAACATGAGAGATACTCGCGTAAATTTAAGAAATACGTCACATTACAACCGTAGCATGAAGATAATGCCATCTTGCAAACTTAAGTGACTCTTGTAATCTCTTGATTTAGCACCTTTATGTTGACATGGACGGAAATACATCGTAATTCAACTAATTGATTACAGTTCTACAAGCATCTTTACGCCTGTAGCCAAGTTAGAAATTACATTGCTTTACAACCAAAATAATGGTATATGCTAAAATTCTTCGCCAATTTTCATATTTAAATTACTTGAATAACGGTCTCATACCACTTAGGGGCTTCGCAAAAAATATCGACTGTTGTTCGTCATAATTAAACATTTACATTGTGATCATTTTCTACAAACCAACAATTATTTAACTTAGACGCTTAGCCTAAAAGCGTCCACAACCCTCAATAATTATATATTTAGGACTTAAATAGCTTTCAATAATTATAATAAATCTCGAAATAGGAAAGAACTGTTAACTTTTAAGAAAAACTCAGTAAAGATAAGTATAGTTCATGATAAAAGAACAAAATGTGAGGATTTGTATTTTCGTGTAAAATACACCTCCTCCACTTTGGCCTGTAATATTAAGCCATATCATACTGTAGGACAACTTTGCTAATACTTTCGTAATCTTGTAAGTAATTTATTTTTATCACATAAACTAGACGATTTCCGGAATTCCGTTGCGTAAAAATCCGTTTATCGCGGGGGTTACGTTCACATTTTTAATATTAGTATGGATGTTCTAAGAACTATAAATTATTTATTGAATGAAAATCAAACAATGCTTTTGCAAATTTTGATTCAGATTGGACCACGGAATCGCGTTCTCAAATACTAACTTTAACCCCATCCCCCCTCCCCCAATTTTGACCCCTTAGGAGATAATTTTTTAAGAATCCCTTCATAAAATAATTTATATAGTTAAATTTGTCTAATTGTAACAAATTAGAAATATGTTTTAATTTAGATTTAGAAATACTTTGTCAATTTGTCAATCATTCGCCACTTAAAAAGTATGAGATAACGAAGGTATTTGCTTTGAGCAATCGAATTTTATTTATTGAATAGATTTACTTTTATATGATTAAGGTTGGTAAGCTAGTGTACTATAAGATTGTAAATAATAATTTAATATTTTTGTACAAGACAGAATAAAGATTAAATATTTATAGAAAGATGTGTCTCATTTAACCACGAAAACACTTATAAAACGATAGAAATCTCAACTAAAAGTAATAAAAAATAAGAAGTTATTAAAAATGTAAAAATATATTCAAACACTCACAATAAAAACGTTCGTTAGATTTTTAAAATCATCAATATAAAAGCAAAGCAATACTGTAATCTTACAAAGTAAGTTATAAATATTTTCACAAATATAATATTAAACACTCAACAATAAAGCAATACGATTTTAGGATTAACATTTAAACAATTTCGATTATTTTAATATTTTAAGGGCCTCTTTCACCACTTTCAGATAAGTGATCGATGAAGATAAGTGTCGGATAAGCTACTCATAACTTATTTGACAGATTTTCCATATTTCACCTGTCAGATAAGTTGTAGATAGGCTATTGAGCACTTATCTGGAAGTGGTAAAAATGACCCTTAATGCTTTTGAAGTAAAAAAAAGTACACTCATAGCCAACCTTGTGATTTCGTAAGCATTTTGTACATGTTTTGTACGAAAATTATATAATCTATAATAAATATATATATCTTTGGATTGTATCCTCTATATGCCGGGTAGTTTGTCTACGGTTTGCGTCAGGTAGTCTATGGCACCGTCCAGTATTTGTACTTCAGATTGTTTCAGCAGGTTTACGTTTTTCCTGAAAAAAAGGGCAAAAAATTGGTTAGTTCCGTTCAAAAAAATCTTGAGGAATGTTTGAAGTACGTTTTGACATATTTTTTTAGTTTTTTTTTTACGCACGGTTTACAAAAACACTAACACACTTTAGTATACGCATGAGAATATGTACCATTCACATAAAAGTGATGTCTTCTTATAGCCAAGTTCTTAACGATGGGACGCTTGCCTACAACAAAATCTTTTTCAGTGTTGCAAATTTACAGCTATACGACTTTATACGAGCTATACAGGGAATCGATACACGCCCTATAGTATCATTTATTGAATTTAATTCCATCCTTACTATGATTATAAATTGGAAAATAATATGATTTATTTGTTTTCGTCCTTTCTTGACGCTCAAGTGTTTGTATTTTTACGTCGCGAATTTCCCGCGAGCGATACCGTAGGGTAGAAGCTATAGTTATAAGTTAAAACTTAAACTTCCAACTAACCTGTGTTCAGACATCTCATCAACATCCTCGACGTTATAAGAGCGTCGTATGAGAGCGCACCTCGTCATCAAGTAGTTGTACGCTCGGCGGTCTAGTTGTACGTCCACTGCGGCATTACCGGCGTCGGGGGACACTAACTCCCATACGAAGTCGTCGTTGGATTGGATCTTCTTGAGCTCTTCTGGAAAACATATTATTAGAATCAGTGTTTTGTTTTGGTATCAATCATTCAGTCGTAAAGATCTCCATCGTATGAAAATTTCAATTTAATACGTCCAGCCGTTAAAACACGAGATTTGAACCACGTTTTGTATTAAAAATTGTAGCTTACAGGCATCTCTTGTGCACAGGTCAAGTTTTTCGAGCTAGGCTTGTAAATAAATATCACTAAGCTAGCAAGCTAATAGAGGTGTTCGGCAGTTCACCCCACGCGAGCTTCGTACCGCGGATGAAATACCGAAATACTGTTTTTAAGTCGGGTATTTTGTACCGCGCTGATTAGAGTGGTGTTAACGGCCCAATACTGTTTAGAAATTGGTTTGGCACTTCGTACTGCGATTTACATTAAACATTTTGATTTTTAACAATGCTAAAACATTTCACCCCGCGTTACGAAGCTTGCGCTATTAGCTTGCTAGCTTGGTAATATTTATTTGCAAGCCTAGCTCGAAAAACTTGACTTGTGTCAAACGTAGTTTAAATCTCGTGTTTAAACGGCTGGACGTATTGTATGCATCTGGCTATGTGAGTCCCGATAATTAAGTATAGTAAATAGTTCACCTCACCGTCTTTCATAGTAAATATCCGTATGAAAGCCAGCAACTCTGCGCTAATAGGGTTAGGCAGTCTATACAGGTTGTAGTTCAGCACTTGGTTGTCTGTCTTATCGTCTTTCTTGTCTTGTACCTGGCCTAGTTTCTTCAGAAGACCGAGTCTTTCGAATCTGAGCGGGTCTTTGGAGCTGATGCCCAAAGCTAAAGAAAGACTGTCGTGCTTGTTGTTTGGGTACACGAATCTGAAAAGAAAGCATTAATGGTTGAATCAACTTTTGAATTATATTCTGAAAATCAAACAGTTATAAGTGTCGAAAACGTCATTTTAGCGATAGCGCAATGTAGACGACCACTAGCGACATCTTTTATTGAATGAAAGAACATGGGAAAAACACGTTAACAGAAATACATAAAAAAAATACGCTAATATTATGCGAAAATTTCACCTCTAGCTATTACTGTTATTGAGATATAAGCCTGGAGACAGACAGACAGATGAAAAGACGGACAGACATCGAAGTGTTAGTAATAGGGTCGCGTTTTTACCTTTAGGGTTCGGAACCCTAAAGATATTTACAGACGACGTAGAAACTCCACCTTTCTCTTAACGTTTGGAAAACATCAGTATTATATATCAGTAGGTACAGTGCAAGTTTTTCCTGTTCGCAATGTGTCATAACAGATGATATAACCCATTGTAACGTAACGAGGGAACGAGTAACGGTAAAGTGACTTATTGCTACTTGCCGACAATTAATTATCTAATCGTGTAAATTAAAAATCGATAGTTAGAAAATAAAATCTTCCGCTTGGAATCCCCTCGCTTTAACTTTTAGGTTTTACAAAAAAAGTATTGCATATTTTCATAATACTTGATATAATGGGCCGGCTCGACCGGAGAAGTCCCACTGGCATATATAGCGCTTGCTGTATTTCGTCCAGTGAGAGTTACCGGAGAACTCCCCATAGCTAATTCCCTGTCCTTATTCCCGTTACCTATTCTTTCATTAAGCCGGCGACGCACTTGCAACGCTTCTGATGTCACAAGCCACTATGGATGACGTCAGTCGCTTTAAATCTATCGACCCGTCTGCACGCTCGCACCGTAATATCTTAAAAAGAGTTAAACTCACCCGTTATGCAGGAACATATCGCAGTTGGGTCTTGGCCCGTAGAATATGAACACTTGTTCGTCGGCGCGGAAGTCACGTAGCGCGTAACACTCGCTACGATCCAACTCCTTGTTGTAGTCTGTCGTTATCTGCAATGTTATATAATAATAAATTAATTATTATTATATTTATATACCTCTGTGGCTCAGTTGGTAAGCACGTTGGTAGCTTAACCCGGGGGTCGCGGGTTCGATTCCCGTCGACGAAGCAAAATGTTTTTCAATGTTCCTGAGAATTGGATGTGTATCATATGATAAAAATCTTAAATATATGTATAGTATAAAAGTTTTGAATACATTTCCGTTGTCTGGTACCCGTAACACAAGTCTGAAGGACTTGTGTTACGGGTACCAGTGCTTTCCACGGAGCCAGACTAACGTGGTGTGAAGCGTCAATAGAAATTATTATTAGTGTTAAAAATGCTAATATATACGATTATTTTTTGCATATGTATGTTTAACTCAAGAAACAAAAGTTGTTCAAACTGATTTCGGCTTATTATTTGAAACACTCTATTTATACAGGATGTAACAAACGTAAGTAATAATATATTAGGGTGTATATGTGTACCTTATATAGAGCTCCCAGTGAAAGTACGCAGCTCTGCAGCGCTACCATGAGTTTGAAACGATAGTATTTGTCGATACTCCGTAAATTTTTAGTGTGGAAAACTTAGTTCCGCAAGTGACCGCTAGACTGCTGTAAAATTTTGTGCCGAAAATTGACTAACGTAATCTCTATCGAGTATCGACATATACTCGTACTATTGCTTCTAAATCATGGTTAAGCCACAGAAAGTGATAATTTAATTTGACAGCAGGGGCATTTTACGTCTCGTAAACGTTTCAATGTTTATTTAATCATATTTTATAAAGTTAAGAAACAAGATATTCTATTTTTGAAAATAGGACAAATTAGCGACAAAGAGGGAGAGAGAGCCATACTTTGCGCGACGCGGCACTGTCTCACTTAAGTCCATGTAACTCCTAATCGAATCAAGATACCATTCTAATTTCTAAAACACAATATTTACGGTCCGCTACGACCTACAAACCTTCAAGAAGAGAGCGTATTCCCTCTTAAAAGGCCGGCAACGCACCTGCAACCCTGATGTTGCGAGTGTCTATGGACGGCAATAGTTTCTATCCATCAGGTCACCGTTTGCCCCCTTATTTTTATAAAAAAAAAACTCAGAATTGTTTAAAATACAAATTTCTTGAGTCAGCCACACATTTTTCAGGTAATAAATAAAGCTAAAGTATACTGCAAAGTTGTTTATTGGTAAAAAGTTTATCAAATACAAAATTATTATAATATCAAAAGTATAAAAATATTAATCTAAATCAATAAAATACTTTTTAGGCGACTTTTTTGCAGAGAGAGCTTGATTTTAAGTTTTAACTTAGTTACCATCTTACATCAGAATAAATAATCATTGTTTTCTTAAATTTAAATTAATCTGAAATCTTGTAACTTCATCTAGATTCTAGCAGCTAGATTCTCGATATGGTATCTAGTTATACAAAGAATCTATTTCATCATCAATCCCAATTTTTTTTGCCAGTCCTTTATACGAAATTTATGAGTATTCCATTTTTCATGTAGTAATTTAATCGCTTCTTCCACTATATCTTTAGTTGGTATAACGGAAATTGAAAAACTTTAATATATAGACATAATACTAAATTAGCTAGCACTTAACAAATTATGATTGGCACAAGTTTTGGTGGTTTAAAGGTTTAGGTAACAATGGGCCTTTCACCACTTAATGATATGTGTCTATCCACAACTTTTTTGATAGTTATTGTATGGAGAATCTTGAGAGAAAAAAGTTGTGTAAAGGTTATCACAAATCGTATCAGAACAGACCCTAAGAGTTTTTAAGTACTATGTTTAAATAAACTAAATTATTTAGATCATTTCAAAATTACGAAATAAAGCGTAATATAAGTTAAACATATCTTAGCACATTACACGGGTCTACAGTTATCTTTTTACATTTTAATACTCTTGTATGAAACAAGTTAGAAACTAATATAGAGCCTATTATCAGTCTTTTATGTGTCTTAAATCAATTTTAGATTTACATCTGTAAATCAACTAAAAAATTATACATTCCAAAATACAAATTGTATAACACTATAACTTAATACCTAGATAATAAAGAAGAGATTATTTAAGTATTTTTGGACAAAAAAAATCTTAAAAAACTAGACCAAAACATTATCATTAGACCCAAAAATTTGTTACTAAAGTGACAAATTAAAATTTTTTACCGTCACTCGACTCGCCCATAAAGGGTTCTGTACCATAATAGAGCCAACAGGTAAAAAATTGTTGCGTTATCTTAATTCTAAATTTTGTTTCAATGTTATAACTGATTAGTAAAGTATAAATATAACTTAGTATTTTGTGAAAATTTCAAGTGCCTACCTGTTGCCATTATTGATATCAAGCAAAAAATTGCAAAAAAATCATGTTTGTTGCATGGGAGCCACTCTTATTTTATTGTTATAGTGGCAACAGGTATACATGATCTGTGTAAATTTTAAGTCTCTAGCTTTAACGGTTCTTGAAATATAACCTGGAGACAGACATTGAAGTCTTAGTAACAATGTCCCTGTTTTTACCATTTGGGTACGGAACCCTAAGAAAAGAGTATTGTTAGATTAAAGTATAAAAATTATTTCGCTTGTAAATTAATAAGTAATGTTAACTTACTTCCATAACATTATTGTCTACCTTAAATGTGACTTGAGCTTCACTCACTCTCCTGGACACTTTTGGATGGAAGAAGGCATAATAAATCAACATAAAAGAAGTTCCAATCACAAAAGGTACAGTACTCAGTACAAGAACAGGGTAGAAATATTTGGATTCTCTCTCATAATTTGACATATACCATAATACAGCACAAACTGAATTTTGGATAAAACTAAGAATATAATAGACTGTGTATCTATACCTTGTTCTTCCCTCAATTGGCAGAATATAAGTGAAGAGATAAACAGCACCAAGTGCGAAAGAGAAGGCAATATCTCCAATTTTGTTGTTTGCACAGAACGGGGACCGGTCGAAGATTTGAAGCCACGCAACCATCACGAGGATGTGAATTGAGCAGGCCAGGATAGTCCAGTGAGGGTACAGGTATGCAATGATTGATATGGATATCACTCGGCTCACTGAAAGAGACAAAAAATTATTTTATTACAAACATTGTTACATAAGTAGTCAAGAAATTCAATTTCAAATCCTGTCTTTTCTGCTTCAGTGGACTCAAACAACTACTGAACTAATATTAAATTTTTACTAATATTAGATTTTTACACCATGAGCAAATTTATCTAACTTAAAACATAGGATAAGTTACATCTAAGATGCCCACCAGGCATTGACCTACACAGGATGTGTATTTAACTGAGTCAACCATGACTAAAATTATCATTGTTGGCAGAACAACAAAACTTACATGTGACTAAGAAGTGCCAGAGTGTCTGTAGGATGGTTCCTGTCCATGTGATATTATTCTTGTCCTGTTGAGCAAACCTTATTGCTCTCTGGTACGCAGCTAAGCACCACCCCATACCCACCACAGATGAAAATATTGATAGTGCTTGATGAACTGAAAATGAAAATAATATTTCTGAATGGAAAATCTATATTTCAAAACTTGTGATCTCTTCCATTGTAATTTAGGAACTTTTTATGATTAACAGAATTTAGTTTGATTTTTAGAGACTGTAGGCAAGTATTAAAATATTAATTTTGAACTAAAAATCATTGAGTAATAGGAAACAATCTTACTCTCAAGATGATCATACTGTCTTAGCAGTAGACTGGCCTGCAGGACATGTTGTGGTGCTGCCTCTAGGAAGCATTCAAAGATTCTTAATAGTGCAGCATCCGAGTCCTCTTTCAACATCAAAGAGTAGTACATTCTCTGTGAAGATGGATCCTGCTTCTTAGCTGCCTGTCTCGACTTGATTGCATATCTATAAAATTTACAATGTAAATAGTGCGGTTACTAGAATAGAAGTACTGTCACAATAAGAAATGAGAAAGTTGTTAATAACTTACATTAAAGCATCTGTAAACCGCAGTATAGGAGCCATTTGCAGCACAAGAATAAAAATTCTTAACCATTTTCTTTTAGTAAACTCATTCGTAATGGAATACTGTTGTTTATCCTGGGAATACCTGGATACATTAAAAAGAGGTTAAAGTAATAAACCAAAACATAAAGCCGTTAATCATAATGTTGTTGAACTTTAGTGATAATTAGTATCTGTTTTTAATTGTGACTCATATCTGAGTATACTTACATGCGTATCGAGACCGCTGTGTTGACAAACGCCGGCACAAGTATAAAGCCTAAGGTCCATCCGAACTCCGCCATCATATTAGATAGATAATACCTTACTGCAACATTAATATCAACTCCCAAATCAACAAAATGCCCGACAATAGCGACCACATACATGAACAAGTCTAAATTGCTAACAGATATGTTTCTTGGTATTCGATCCGGTTCGTCGTACGAGCGCCCATTTTGAAGCATTTCTTTTACGGCTTGAGGCATTAGGAACTCTTCTTAAAGTAGGGATTTTATCACAGAAAAGAAACCTGTATTCAAATTAAACAACAAAACAGAAATGCAAAACTTTTCAAAACACCGTTGACATTGACAACACTGGACCACCAGTTATCTTTATTTTTTTTATGGCGCTACGGCTATATACCATGGCTAGTGTCGAGTAAAAGCGGGAAATCAATTTTCTTGGTCAAATAATTTTAGCAACGTTACAATATTTCGTCAAGTCTAAAG